>JADWOT020001434.1:0-239000 GCA_036345935.2 Taenia hydatigena | reverse complement strand
AAAACGTCATGCTAAGATTTCTGCCTTCAAATAAGAAAGATGAAGAATTCTGTATGAGGTCGCCGCCTAGCAACCAAGTCACCAAGGGAGTCCAGATGTAGCTCACCTAATCCAATTGTGGACGCAATACCACAAAACGGTTTAAGGAAACATCAAGGGAAACCTTGCAATAAACGCCATCTTCCACATTCTCGATTATCACCCAAGACGCAATCCATGGATGGCCGCGAAGAACTTGCGTATACATTATACTCAGCTTAAAATACTTTAATCTGTTAATGGATCCTCACATTCCTTTTCATACTCATTAAAACACTTTACTGTTTAGTAAAACTTATGCCCCTTAATTCTAAAATATTTGCCCAGATGTAAGATCGATGGAAATAAGTTTACAGTTTTGCTTGTATCGCGTGTCCCAATGTGGAAAGAAATGCGGAAAACAATCTTCGAAACCACTGTTTTCGTTGGGCCGGTGTCAAAATGATACAGAGACAACGGAAGAATGGGGATTTGATTTGCTACTTCATCACTAAAAGCAACGCACGCAGGTTCAGACCACAGGCTGTGCTGCCCGAACCGGATCGGTAAGGTGATTTCTTGTCCATTAATCAGCTCACTGTATGTGAACATGGAAGCGTACAAAAGCCAAGTGCTGAAGTGGAAGAGTAGGTCTGCATAGACAGCAGGTGAATAAGTGACGAGAAGGAGAAGAGAGGGTAAGGCGAGTGCTGGTGTAAATTAGCACCAGAAGAGACAGATAAAGTGAGCGCAATAATGCACAGCACGGCGGAACTGTGAGGGACTGTGCAGTGCTGGCAAGGTGAGGCTGTAGGCGCAAGTGATGGTTGCAAGATGGGCATGCTATGAGGTGAGCACGTCCAGTTCAGCAAGAATCTGACAATGCTAGTCCATAAATTGTAATTGTGAATGCTAGCAACAGTTCTCGCTTCTTATCATTTGAGTTCAGCTCTTCGTTGGCGATGTCGACCAAGAAGTGACAATGATTATGTGAGAGGAAACCAAACTCAAGCCTGTGCCCTAGTGAGTCACTCTGATAGTTTATTCATGCATGCATACGTAAGTGACTGATTGATTCTCGGCTCTAATTAAACAATTGTAGGCTTGAAGCGCAGCCAGCGCAAACGAAGCAAGTGCGTAAGGCGTGCATGAACATGAGGCCCGATTTTAGCGTTTTTGCCCAAATAATCAGAAATTGTCCGCGGTCGCCTGCAACACAGATAATTGTGCTAAGATTAATTTGCACTGTCTTCCGGCGTTCCAGATAGCGCTGTGTGGATCAGCATCAAGTTGTCAGTAAATGCAATCCAAGGAAAGGGTTACCAAATTTAAGACATCTGCATATCTTTTAACCGCTATTTGCCATGTCTTCTTTGTAATAACTACAGTTGCTAGCTGGAGCATCATGGTCCCATATTATGACAGCAAAGATTGCAGATACATCAGCCAAATTGCCACGTCAAAATACAAGGGCACGAAACTTTGCAAAGGGCTAGAGAGCACAGTGACGGGTCTATTAGGCTGTCACCGTGTTCTGCTCATTGCTTTTTGTACTGTTAAAGGAGTAGGTGACGCTACTCGGTTGCGTCATCAAAGGTTTTGTAGACCCAAAAAGTACCATTGTCGTTTAGCTATCAGCGTTGTCTTCTTTTTCCATCAGCAAAACAATCATGAATTCTTTTGCTTTTGCGCTGCCCGTCTCACCCGATCCACGTGCCAGTTCAAGTATTCAACTGTCATAATGTAGGCGAAGTCAAGGGTGCTTTGTTTCACTCCGGGTCACTGACGCACCAATGAAACAACTATTTCAGGCGCATTGAGGTCAGGCTCAGGTGCGCATCAGAAGAGCCTACCAAGTATTTAACATTATTACCGCTCGAACAGTAGATAAGCTAAGTAAATTTGTTTCAGTCAATTCCTGCCAATCCACATGAATTTCCATGTCTTAAAATCCTTTATTGATTGAAGCATTGACACCATAAAATGATTAGTACACTTAATGGTTCTATCCCTTATTCGTTGCGGCCTTGCTTGATGCTTACAGAATTCCTACAAACAGGTCAGGCGCACTATTCCATGAATTCTATGATTGTACAAAGTAAGCTATAAAGGACCCCATGGTGATTTTCAGGTCAAATTCTTGGGGGGTCACCAGATTTGTCAGACCAGAGGCCATGTATTATTCTTTTGTCTAAGGTGCCACTAGGCTATTTCGCTGTGAATACTTGGCTTGATTAAGCCATCAAACGAGTAGTATTTAAACGTTCAGATCAGAAAAGGCAAGTCAAATCCGAACCGGCTGGTCGTAGGACCCAACATTTATTGGTCTTTATTGAGAACCCAAAAGGGATGCTTTCAACATACACTAACCACATTGTACCATCGCAAATGCAAATGAAGTCACTGCAAATCGTCATTTCGGAAAGGATGTCTTGTGAAGAATGCTATCTTTCTTCAAAAATTTGGGCATCTACAATATCTAAGCATTACTCGAAAGCTTACAAAAGAAAATGGTATTTGTTGACTCCCATGATCGCGATTTGTAATAGTACTAAGTACACGCCTTGTGCAGAACTTAAATTGGGTGGACAAAGCTTTGTCTATTAACTAGGCAGGAATGTATGATTTCCTATCTAGAAATGTTCTGCAATAAGTGGACAGTAGTGTTTCGGACGTCATCGATAATTGGGGTCTTCAAGTATGGCAAGACAAACAATCAGCGCCACGACCCCTCTTGTTAAGAACCTGCAACAGGGACTAGGGCTGTTTGCTCCAACTTAGCACAATAGACCATTCGTCTTATAATGTCTACATCCAGCACTTCGCACAGCACACTTGCACGGAAATATGCTCGACAATCAGGGATGGGATAGTAATTCCCTCCCATGGGAACGTTAAATTTAGATTTGCTGCACCTTTTCTGAATGGCGCACACAAGATAATCGATCTTCCTTAACTCATCCTTCGTCGCGTTCACAGTGGCTGGAGTAGTGCTTGATGAGACACTTCCTGTGTGATCGCGAAGGGTTCGTTAAGTAGCTCATGCAATCCGAGAAGTCATTTACATTCTGTTCTTTTGGAATAATCTACTATTCTATCATCAAAAAGGTCAGCAGTGCAGGTATGTCTACGTGCGTAAGCGCGACAGATGCACAATGACAAGTTCTTCTCTAAACTGCCACTGGTGAATTCAATACTTAATCATCGTGTGGATCAAACTACGAAATTCCATTCAAAGAGAGCAAACTACCCTAACCTCAATCTACACAGTTCAACAATCGCTCATCATTGGTAAAGACGATTTCGCTTGACATCAGGAATTCGAAAAGGCTAATTCGCTCCCCTGGTTTGGGAGTGCTACACAGAATTATCGTCTGGCGCCTTATAAACGTATTTATTTCAGTGAGGTGGTTAGTCTTATAAATGAAAACGTTCATCACACATATCTAAACCAAGGAAGAATGGAAAAGCTTATTGTAAGGTTACCCAAAGCTTGTTTAGAAAAGGCGATTAAATTAGAAGTGGTTATTGCTAGCGCCAATCTATTCTTTTAAATGCTTTACCTCTGATTATATTGTTATAGGTCAGTAGTTTGCTGGACAAAGCTACATTTGCCCCACAACGAGAAGATGGTCAATGCAGTATCTTTAAGTTAACGGCCATGGATTCTGGCCAAAACGAAGCAATGTCATAGTTGTACAAATTAAAGCGCGCGAAGGATTGCGACGAAACTGGCAAGGTTAACGTAAGATGTTTACTAGTGCACGATAGGCATCACTCAAAACAAAAAACTAATCCTATTCAAGGTTATTGAGGTTCCCCTGCCTAGCTGGCGTCTTGCATGGCCATGCGTTCATAGCGCTGTATGCATTTCATATTTTTTTTCAATCTTTGCAGCTGTTCTCCGTTAGTGGCCTCATTTCAGCTCGTTGAACACTCATTAGGTAAAGTGGTAATAAGTACTTTCTTACTTGAAAGTGGCTAAAGTCCGGATTTGTGGAGCTCTCGGGTTGCTGGAATGCTAGCAGCGCTATAGAATGCATTAAAGTGGCACGGACTGCAATGTGCAAGCCTCGATGGAAGAAGCGAGAATGTCTTCAATCCTGTTCCTTGGGTTATTCGTGCAAGCTACTCCTTCGAATGTGTAGCGTAAAAAATGCAAGTGTATTTTAAGCAGTGAGCACCTGGACCTATGGAGCCAAGTTCTGTTTCCATCCACCAGAAAACCTTATTGATGGCAATAGGGAGCAGGAGGACCGTAAGTTAAGGCTGACTAATCAACACTCATCCGAGACTTTTGACAGATTGACAGCACACCAAATGGCATTTGCATTTCAAATTAAGCACACAAGTTTCCAGCATGCCTGAATTGCCACTTATCCAAATTTAGGCCCTAGACTTTTAAAATGCATTGGGGCAAGGAAATTTTTGTCAATAGATTTAATTATAAGTGTGTTTTATGGTTAGGAGTACGTGTGCGAATTCACGTCCATTAGAAAGGAATTATGATGCAGAACCTTTGAAATGCTCCATCCTGTCTTCAAGATACGCTGCCAATTCTATCCTGCAAACATGCGTTGTGAGCTGTCATGGCAGCCCTTTTAACTAACCAATTACACCAAAACACACATCCGTCAACATGGATGCTCACGGCGCGTGGTAGTTTAATGCATTTCTGTTTAGTTGCTTAGTCAATTGAATGGTGACGTCCACGATCCAGATGGAGTAAGAAGAACTGCATTCATTCGCTTTTAAGTGCGCGGTCATGGAAAAGGCGCACGATTGTTTATTTACATGGCAATAAAAAAGGCAATAGTCAATTGGTGTAATGCCACCATTTGGGTCCTCCACTACTCTAGAGTCCTGCTTAAACCTGCATGAAATATCGACTTAAGGGAGCTGATGCAATTGCGGACTGTCTGGTTACCACGCATCGATCTGGCTTTAAACCCTGGGTAAAAATTGAAATCTGCATGCTGACGGTGAGTAAGCTTGCTACTGCTTTGTAAGCGGCAAACCCCAAACACGGTCATTCTCTTGGTTTAAACTAATAGCAATTACGTTTCAGTTCATCTGCACTGGGCAGTGAAAGGAACGAAGGACAATGTGCACATTTTAAAAATTATGTGCAGGATCAAGCGTCAACTACCAAAATATTCCAGAATGTATTCTAAAAATCAGTTAAAATTGTCAAATAAGATCCGCATTGGATCGAAAGCACCCTCAGCTTAATGTTTAAAGTATTTTATCCACAGAACCCCATTTGATTAGCCAAATGGTATAATTTTCTTGGCATTTTTATCAAATCTCTTTACGTGACTGTGTCTGTGAATTTAATGCTCACATACTAATGCATTCACGTTAAAATCAAATCGCGTTACAAGTCGATCGAGTGACGGCTTTCACTAATAGTACGTGGTGTAGGCAATGCAAACAGGGGAAAGGAGTGACCACAACTTCAGTCAACAATGCGAAACTACTTTATTTAGTGTGATGTGATGCAACGTGGTTTGATGCAGCTGGCCTTAAGATATTTTTCTTAACTCAACAATGCAGCAGATGTCTTAATAAATAGGTACAGAGAATGTCTTTGTTGAAACTAAGTCATGCTGATATGCTAGCCACCTTTCTGCAGGTCATGGTGTGGTCCTTCACTGCGCGTTTAAAATGTCGAAGCTTAACTTCTCACAATCAAGTGCTATTTAGCTAATTGCACATTTACCATGGTGTACCGAAATTTGTCGCACGGCTAGGTAGTGGGACGCCAAGCGAGAGGCCAGACACTGACTAAATGGTGAGTGTCCATTGCATGAAGCGCTGCGAAGCAGACGCACCTGAACAAGTACTTGATCTTAGGGCCATCAGGTTAAAAGCCAATACTATACAGGCCAATGGCCAACGCACCGTAAACAGCTTCTCACCGACGTGCTTACGCATGCCTCTCGTCATGGATGCGATAGTCGCCATCTCCGTCGCATGTCCCCTTGTTTCCCTCACCCATTCCTCCTCCTTACTCTGCTGGTAGACAACCGACGCAACTGCGACTTGTATCACAGGCTAAAGACGTATGACATAGTGGTGGAAGAAGGACACAATCATAGTAGCCTAGATGCATGCCCACCTTCGTGACCATGGAGTCTATCATAGTAAGTTGATTGCGTATGCTTTTGCAGTGACCACATTCTTGGGTCTGGTGCTTGAAGGATATGTGCATGCGTTTGGGTAAGGTTGATGAAGGTGGGAATAGGGTGATGAATTATGATGCAAAATGTGTGGCTCGGAGTGGCGCGATATCGTTTTGATGGGCTAGTGTTAAGCAAACTCAAGTTTCACCTAGACGGCGCGTGTCCAATTCCCAGTCAATAAGCTCTTTTTACCTCTTCGTTCATCTCTACTGACCGCGCGCCTACCCGTCCGCATGGCTAGTGGGTAGCTGATGCACCAAAGTTGATTGCAATTGAAATCGGCATGTTGAGTAAGTGCACGTTGCGATACAATCAGAACCTGCCACCTAGATGGCAGAAGTGAGGGAAGAGAGCTGGAGGGATTTGGCAGTTGAACACTTGAAGAATCGGCTTTCCAGACCTGGTAAGCAAAGCAACGATGCGAGATGCAGCTGAATCCGACCGTAGGAATAGGTAACCAATGGAATAGCAGAGCGTGGTTCCGATCCACGGACCTCTGGATTATGGGCCCAGGACGCTTCCACTGCGCCACTCTGCTCACGCCTTTAGCACCTCTTAATTTATTATATCCTCTATCAGCAGAATGGCGCAAGCAACACGACGATTTACAGAGCTGAGCTCAAACATTCACACAAAGTCGAGACCGATGTGTGCACTCGAACAATCGCTAAGAATTCTCACCGTTTCATCAAGGCAGTACGGGTTCAACTTTTGGTCACCAGGGTACGCGAAAATTTGTCGCATGCACAGGCAACATGATGCTAGACACCGTGTCTACATGCAAGTGTGTATCTCACAAGGTGTCGTGGACATGAAATTAAAAGGCTGTTGCACCGGATACAAGCTGATACGATTGGTATTACTGCTTACACCGCAGCAGTGACATCAACACACCAGTCGGATTTGAATTGATCCGACTTCATCTGAAATGGTCTAGCATGCCTCTGCTAATTATAAAGCAAAGTCAGTTTGGTGCATGATATTTGCGTTGTGTTCTACCGTGCTCCTAATCGTAGTGCATGCTTGGATACATGTACGAGTCGCATATAATGGGAGTGCGCTGTGATTCACTTAGACTGCTTTATATATATACGCACGTGCATCAGCACATAAGTGCGGAAACGGCAATGTCACACTTCTGCTTATCCTGCCACCCGAAATGAGCGATGTTACCACTGGTGGGGATAGAGAACATATCATATTGAGTGAAGGGGTCTATGCATGTAAGAGGCAGGGTCCCATTGGGAAAAAGTATAGGGATGGGTACACATCAGGCCTTCGAACAATTACATTCTCTTTTATTATTATTATTTGTTTTCTGCCTTGTCGTTGCCAAAAAAGATTACCAAAAATCATCAGTTGCTACTGTAAAATGGCAACTTATTTGCCAATATCGATGAACACGACCACCCGTTTTTATGCAGTTGTTGCGACTCCAGTAAAATGATCGTTCGTTGGCGTGGTTTCGCGCTTTCGTTTTACAGAGGAGAAAGTAAAGAATTGAGAGAGATGTTGAAGGTAAATCAAATGAGCGGACTTTTGCGCTTGCTTGTGCTGGCATTGGGAGCATATTACAAAATATTAGTATGATAAATGTGGTATGTTTCTTCCTTGGCGTTAAGAAGGAAGGTTGTATCAGATGAAAGCCAATTGAATAAACTGACGTTAGCCACATTTGTACTCATCAAGTGATTAAATGTGGTAGAAAATCTAGGCAGTTCCAAGTCAGACGATCATTACATTTTCGCTTAAGCTGGCATGGAGCTAAGATGCAGGATTATCGAAACACAAATGTTAATTCAAGAAATAAAGATTGCAATTGACTAACCATGCATTAAAGGTGGATACAACTGATGTCGGATGTGAACTCCTGCTCAGAGTCTCATGCAGATTTCGACTCCAATTCGGACTTAGGCGAACGTCGTTAAGTAGCCGAGCCCTACAATTACGCACATGTACTGGTGACAAGTGATTTCCCTGCAAAAAATCTTTTAAGCAAACGCGCACAAAATGATCGAATTCGTCCGGCGAATAGTATCTTAGCCAACTCGCATAGGAATGTAGTCTGTTTAGGTTTTTCTCCGCCACTAAGGCGTAATCTAGCACTGCATCAAGGAATATATGTTGCTGACTTATTAACAGAAACAAATTAACCACAACCTTAAAAGTCTCAGAAGATGAAGATAAAGTGCAAAAGGTGATTATGTGTTGATCAGACGTGAGTTAGAGGAGTCGTTCAAAGCCAATCCCTGTACAAGGCTAGATTGAGGACAGAGTCAAAGGGACATAATTACCAGTGGTCTTCATGGCTTAGTGGTTAGAACGCTGGTATCGTAAACCAGGAGTCGACAGTTTGATTCTCTTCAGACGCAGATGCAATTACTCACACCTACCCTATTTAGTCGGTCATAGCACAGCTCTAGCTGCAAGCTTAACACGACGGAGTTAATGGATTTGATGCTGAACCCACGTGTGTCGTGTCAAATGGCTGACGGCAAGGTTAAGCGAGCCAATAGGATAAATGAAAACCGATTTCCACCCTCCAACTTCCATCACACCGGGAGGGTCCATGCGCAGAGAACCGGAGGTAGTACACAAATGACTAGCCAGAACTTCAAAAAGGGCACAGAATCATAGCAAAGACTGCGTTGGCCGAGGACTACTTTCAAGACGCATTAACTGAAGGTGCCAGCTTTCGAACCCGAGGCTTCCCTCATACAAAGCGAGCTTTCTATCATCGAGCCAAATCCCTGGCCTCACATCAATCTTAATTTAGTGCTGCATCGACTAATGCTAGGGAAGCCAAGGTTTGAGTGGGTTGAAGTCGTATGTAGAGCTTTTGTCTATGCAGATGTGGAATAGCCAAGACCACTAACACAGCACTGTGCTTAAAGACAAGCATCGGTTCAAATTCAAATATCAGTCCTGAATTGTCAAGTACCTAAAATAAGCACCAAGCAGTGAAAAGCAGCACGCTCTTGATAATGTAGACATGCAAAGTGGAACATTGCTAAGAGAGAACCTAGTATATTTTTACTAAAGGGTATTTCCATGTGAACGAAATTGTGTAAGCCTTGATTTTCGGGGATTAAAACTGTATTAACTATTCCACCCTTTCTACAAAAATATAAGAATATGCCCGAGTTCATAGTCAGCAGCTCATGAAGCTCATTATTCTTGTCATCGATAAGATGAAAACGATGTGCACAAGAGTTGTCTGGCCTGTTAAGAGGCTTGGTCGCAAAATCAGAGCGAGAGGGGTGGACTCTTTCGGCTAAGATGTGATGTGTCACCCAGCACAGAGCTTGCCACATGAAATGGCTAATGCATCGCTGCAACTTATAAGATTGTTCGAACATCGGTACCAATGATAACTGAATGCTTCTCTAATATTATTGAAGACACGCGTCAACAATCATTGATGGGGGCTCAAATTCATAAATGTCATAGCAACAGAGCCTGAAAGAAATCGATGGCCAAAAGACGTGAGTGATAAAATTCAATTTATCTACTCTACAAGAACGACCATGCCAACTTCTACTTCCTTGTCATTAGGCACCTCATGCGATACCCACGTACATGTAGCCATAGGGTCTAGCGTCCTGCTGCCTGTGTGCGCACTTTGGTGACCATGAGTTTGAGTCGTATCATCCAGATGAAATCGAGAAAATCTCACCGCTATATCATCACAGAGACAGTTTAACATAGTTCTATACTAGTGCAATTCCTGCTAATCTGCTCTGTTCCAACACCCTAAGATATGCTATGCTGTGTTACGCTGCACCACATCACAGTATCGCGTGCATACACCCACATTTATCGCCGCCTCCTCTTTCCTCTCTCAGCATCCATATCTATCTCTACCTCCGCTACCTCACTGCTTACGCGTCAACCAGTTACTTAGTAATCATTCGAGCACACATACATGCCGCGACTTGATGTGAATATTTAAGCCCAAATCGGTGATTTGTCATGTTGCTTGCACCAACCTGCGGAAGGACATACACTAAATTAGAAGATGCAAACATTGTAAGCGGGGTGGCGCAGTGGTAGCGCACTGGGTTTACAACCCAGAGGTCCGTGGATCAAAACCACGCCCTGCGAGTTAATCGTTTACTTATTCACATGGTCGGGTATAGCTTCTTCTCGCATCGACGCCTCGTTTACCTGGCTTGCCAAAGCGATTCACCAAGTGTTCACCTGCCACTTCAATTTACTTTTCTATTCTTTCTATTCATGCGTTTGTATTCATACATTTTTGTGATTGCATATAGTGGCACAGGATGCAAAGCCGAATTGCGAAAGCTAAATAGAAGTAAGCATAGTGCGTCATGATATCCTCATCAGTAAACTCAATGCTAAGAAAATGTTAAGTTAACATCAAAATGTGATAAGCGGCTTTCCGGACCGCATGATTTTACACATTTCAAAGCATCGAAAATTGCGCCTAAGCATACAAGACCAATAAGGGTATACCTTTAAAGGAATTGCAAAGAATAGGACAAACCTTTTGCGCTTTTTCTTAATAGAGGCGCAATTAACTTCACCAATGTACTGTCATCAATGTTTTACCGCAAAGACAAAGTGCATTTGACAAGGCGAATTCGCTGCTGTAGCTTGAGAGTACTACACAGATTTTATCATTTGACACCTCATAAATGTGCATCTCTCACTAAAGCGGTTAGCGTAATAGGGAAAAACTTCCACCACACTTATTCAAAAGTGAAGGATAGCAGACATGCTTGATGCAAGGTTATCCAAAGTTTATTGAGTAAAAGCGCCCTGATTGGAACGTCATTTCAAACATGAATCCATTCTCCCAAATGCTTCGCATTTGATTGCAGCTTTAAAGGAGCTAAATTTAGGCAATGATGAGTAACTAGACGAATTTAGCAGCGCTGGCAAGGATCCACTGCTCTTTCATGACAATGGGGCTAGTATTTAGAGGGCCCTTTTAATGCCATTTCTTAGGGTACGCAGAATACATCACTTGATATGCGCTGCAGTATCTTATTCGGACTAGTGCAAATCGCTGGCGACACAAAAGTTGAGCAACGATGCAATGACTTCTGTAAATTCAAAGGAGTCTGTGTTTAAAGAGAAAGCAAGCGCAGATATAAGCAAAACGCCAAAGCATTTTCACGCTTTACGTTTCTTTACTTCAAAATGGCTCAATCATTCATCCACACCTCACAACGGTAAAAAAAAACATACTTTGCCGGTAAAGATAACATTGCTGACGCTTGCTTGTGCTTACTACAAAATCTTATGGCGTGGAGGTTAGTGTTGTTCTCGAGCTGTAAGAATCGTTATCGAGAGATGCACTGCGGTAGGGATCGATGAATCATGCAACGCAAAAAGAAATCATAGAAAATCGAAATCGCAGGTTATTGCTGAAAATTGTAAGTAGTGCAAATAAGAATTGCGCACAAAATGTCGCTACATGATGGGATAAGGTTAAAATCGGTCTTGCATTAAAAGCAAGTCAGTCTATGGAGGATATAGTTAC
The DNA here is from genome assembly GCA_036345935.2 of Taenia hydatigena. Classification (NCBI taxonomy): domain Eukaryota; kingdom Metazoa; phylum Platyhelminthes; class Cestoda; order Cyclophyllidea; family Taeniidae; genus Taenia; species Taenia hydatigena. The sequence continues at coordinate 227,288 of JADWOT020001434.1, read as the reverse complement.
GTTTCGAGGCATGGCCTTTCTAACCATGCGAAGGGTAGCTTAGCCCTTCTGTACGGTACTAAGCAGCGCGCTCTTGCATACTGCTTCAACATTCGACGCCAATGTGGATGCAGTCCACAACGTTTACGTGCCTCTTACGGGGACGCGTTAGAGTCTGCTTGTCTGACAGGTGTGCTGATAATCAACACCAATGGGATCACTACATAAAGTAGGAATTTTGCGGCTGTATAGAGCCGTTCGCGGTACCCGAGCAACTAACTTGTTGTGCCCCAAGGCTTAACTGAGAGGCTGCGCAGTCAAAAGTTACTTATCACATGATCGGACATAACGGTAAAGCCCAAACTAAAGGTCTCAGCTATTTATTGGCATCCTGTGCCACTACATGCAATCACAAAAATGTATGAACACAAACGCATGAATAGTGCCTAGTTGGTGGACACGCTAAGTGAGCGCATGCCAGTATGCTGGCAGACCCTGATGCCTGGTCAGCGGAACAAAAAGAATAGAGAAGTAAATTGAAGTGGCAGGTGAACACTTGGTGAATCGCTTTGGCAAGCCAGGTAAACGAGGCGTCGATGCGAGAAGAAGCTATACCCGACCATGTGAATAAGTAAACGATTAACTCGCAGGGCGTGGTTTTGATCCACGGACCTCTGGGTTGTAAACCCAGTGCGTTACCACTGCGCCACCCCGCTTGCAATGTTTGCTGAATACTAGCCCATCAATACGATATCGCGCCACTCCGAGCCACCCATGTTGCATCATAATTCATCACCCTATTCCCACCTTCATCAACCTTACCCAAACGCATGCACATATCCTTCAAGCACCAGACCCAAGAATGTGGTCACTGCAAAAGCATACGCAATCAACTTACTATGATAGACTCCATGGTCACGAGGGTGGGCATGCATCTAGGCTACTATGATTGTGTCCTTCTTCCACCACTATGTCATGCGTCTTTAGCCTGTGATGCAAGTCGCAGTTGCGAGACATCCGTAGTTGATCAACAAAGCAATTGACCCTGGCCCTGTCGTCTATTTGCCTTGAGCCTCCTCATTACTTTAGATTATCACCTTCCATTTTCTATCGTGCATTGTTTTCACGTACTTTCTTCGATCCTACTTTCAGTTGCTATTACGGTAGCAAAATAATATTGTTAGTGCTATTTAAAAATTTTGCAGTGATGTAGAGGAGTTCGTATCGGTGGCCACAGAAAGAGCGCCTATATTGTGTGATGTACCCCTCCCAGTCCTGTTGGCAGGAGCCGGAACTAATGCCGTAAAATGGATCCAGTTCATCGATTCGAAGTGCTGATGTCCACCAGTTGTGACCAAAAGCCCGCACTCTAATGTGCGTGTTGATGTCCCATTTCCAGCTGGAACGATGGCCGCAGCTGGAGCATTTATATGGCTTATAACGCTCCTCGCGGCTAATTAATTCCATGCTGCACCGAGAGGACTTATTGGAGCTTCGTTTGGTCGGTGGAGGATTGACCTGTGAAGACGAGACCTGGCTAACCTTTGGGAGACCTTTTTAAATATCCGCTTTGCACAACAAGTTCAGCGGTTTATCTGTACTCCTGCACGGCTGGGAGTGCTGATACTGTTGTCCTTCCGGGCGCTGTGGTAAGAGGGCCGTCATAGGGCTTGTCACCTCTTGTGTCATAATTAGCAGCTCCTCCTGCTACCACGACTATACCAAGATCTGCAATAAAGTAGCCCCTTCAGCCCAATCTAGGGCCACTGGTCTATAAATCAGCGCATATTGCATAAAAGAAATGGACCAGCTGTGTCCACCCTTGGTGAGTTTTTTCTCTCTTCCAGTAACCGATTTTACAATGACGAACACAGACGATTTGTACCGACGCGTCAATGGCAGATCGGCACCACCGTCTGGTGAGTTGGTCGACTGCCTTACCCCCCCCCCTCCCCCTAGTAATAATCATATTCCGCGCCATTAGTATTAATCCCTCTTCTTCCTCTGGAAGGAAGAAGGGGAGTTAGTGGGAAAGGGTTGCCGGGGGGAGGGTAGCTCTACTAATGATCTTCTGCTGTGCATATTCATGAGAACGGAAAGCCATTTTTTGCATTGCATCAGGCATCCGTATTTGGGGGAAGAGGAACATAATAATGGATCGTTGTCCGGTTTCCCGATAAGTGGATCCTTTTCAACGATAGTCCAGAGGGCTTTTGGGTGGAACTTTCTTAGTCTAGAAAGGTCTGCACACGCAAAGGCGTGAACAGTTCGGGTGGTATTTCTGTGAAGCCAAACTGTTCTCGCCGTCCATGTTGATGGTTCGTGTCCGTGTATGAGTTAGCTGGTATGTAGCAGCAGCGGCAGGCATGCATGATAGGGTGTGAGGCGATGAGGATGGGGAAGTGGGAGGTAGTACAGTGGATAAGCAATGCCAATCCTCATTGGAAAGAAGCTTAATGGCTGTGTGACGCACAGCTATGCCCGTGCCTCACCCTCACCCCTGATTTCCTGCCCACATCTCCTTTTCTACGTGTGCAGAACCACAGCAATGTATGGGTCATACTCCCTCGGTGTCTTACTATGGTTGGGGCTCCTGCTCTGACCCCACCCTGCTAGCTTCTACACTCCCTCGTTCGCTCTCACGTGCGTATACGTGTGAGTGTGCTGTATGCGTCATCTCAGTCTGTGTGTGCTTTCGAGCTGAAAGGTAAGCAGGCAGGCAGTCAGAGAAGACAGAACCGGCCACCAATGTAATGGCATAGGTGGCGATGATGGTGGTAAAATCATTCGAGGTAGCCTAGGGGAAGCAGAAGGGCACACGCATGCAACTCGCCTTAGGCTTGTATGATCCGCCATTGGCCAATCTCTTCTCTACCTTGTCGCGTGTGATCAGATGGCTCACCATTTGCTTGTTATCTTCGATAGTAATGCAGAACGCTTGCACTGGCATATGACGTAGTTGCAGAGATCTTGGAACTTTGTACCATGTGCATATGGTTGGTGTTTGCACCACAAGATTGTAAAAATTGTTTATGTATACAATCTACACACTCATGTCTCTAATCCATTCAAAGGCTGCGTCTTCGTGGCTCAGTTGATAAGTAAAACCGGGTCTCATCGAATAAATCACCGCCTATTCAATTCATCCAATCCCTCAGACGGACCGGTTGGTGATCTAAAGCTTTCATCTTTCCTAATTATCTACTAAGGTATCCCATGAAACAGAAATATCAGCAGCAGCACCGACAAGAAGGCATGGAGGCAGAAAAGCCAGAGACAACTAACACTCTGGCTCACAGTGTCCATTTACATCTCGGTCCAAAGATGTACCATGCTCTTCCGCATCTATGATGCAGATTTAAAGCAAGTTTTAGTTTTGCGTGTTCTCTGAAGATTCATCAATTTAGTTTATGTATCTATACTGGTACAACATCGACAAAAGGGAGTAGAGCCTAATTGTTTAAGAATGGCTCACGTATTTGACTACTTAGAAGGATATGTGTGCCTGAGGGATTTTATTAGTCTCTTGTGATGTGCAAGTGAACGTTACACTACGGTGCTTCTCACTGGATTCTCTCTAACTGGGCGGAATCTGTTTCTTAGAGGTATTGCCACTGCGGCCTGGCACCAGGATGCATTTGTAACTCACAGTGACAGGTTGAATAGCCTTGACCTCCCTTAACCTCTTAGGGATTAAAAGTGCAGGCTGTAGATATGATGATGGAGGTAGGGCCATGGTGAACTGGCGAGGATGTGTGTGGTGTCCATGTCATCTGCGTACTAGCAGAAATTTAAAATGTGGTTTTGGATCCTGCGACTGTTGATAGAGAGGGGTCTTTTGTTACATTTTAAACCAGGCGTGTTGTGTACGTAGCACTTCTGGGGACCTAAGTGAAAGTAACAATGCATCGAGCGGCAGCTTAAATTTCCTGTATGTATATGCGTGTGCATGTGTTTGGGCCTCTAATCAACAGTCATCCAGTTAATTTGCAATAATGAAGACAGGAGGTGAAACACATTCATACAAACTCAATTTAAAGCATTTTTTCAATTCATCTCCCTTTTTCGCTAATGTTAAGATACTATAAGCGTCCAAACAGTTTTCCTTGGCATGGTGATCTCACTGATCACTAAGCATCTTCGCAACTGCAGTCGTGGTGGAAGCGCTGCCAATGGCAACACCAAGGGTGAATGCACTAGAAGCAGTCGTTCCGCGGGTGCATGCCAATGCTCGTATTACAAGTGCGGTTCAATGTATCTGAGCAAGCTGCGACGTCACAAGCGTTTGCATATGGGTGCAAAGCCCTTTTCCTCTATCTTTTGTTCCAACAAGCTAGCGTGGAAGAGCGACCACGAACGCCGCATAGAATCTTACTATAAAGATAAAGTCGAGGCAGCTGAGGATATGGCTGGTATTATGCCCCATTTTATAAACAACACCGGAACCACAGCTCTTGATCGTGTCATGGAACAGGTAGTGCGGCCTTCCTTTGCAACCCCGGCAGTAAGTCTGCTAATTGCTTCTTCTATCTTTTATGGCACTTTGGAAGTAAGATTTTATTATCTGTTCTAAAATCCGCTGAATTCTGAGCCGAATCGAGACGCATCAATGCTCATAGGACCCCTCTCTACGTCTCACGATGATCTCACCCTTCCTACAACGACAGCTGCAGCTCCTCAGCTGTTAGTCAACACCCTGCTAATGCTCTTATCAACGGCGCAGGCGCCAGGCCCAAATGTTAGCCACCGTTGCACCCTCTTGCCTACTTTTGATGCCCCCGCCAAACCCTTCCAAATTGTTGCCTCCTAAAGTATTGAAATCACCACAGCCATCCCCACCACCACCCAGATTGGTCCCGTTTAATTTGATTAAGAGCAAATCAAAACGCTTAGGCATTCAATAGCCCGTCCCCTAATCCAAGCGTTTCCCTTGATCTTGCTATCAAGGAACCTCCGGCTTCAGTTATCACAACTTGTCGGTGGCGTATGAAATGCGCCAAGAGTCCGCGGTGCCAGCCACAGAATTTCCATGCAAAGGAAAGAGAAAGAAACTCACGAGTAAGACATTTTGCAGGCACTCTTATTAACTGGGAGAAAGGGGCTAAAGAGTAGTACTAAGCTGGTAGGCATTCGAGAACTGGTGCCGCAACCTCAACTCTGTCTTCACGGAACGAATCAATCTACCACCTCTCAGCGCTTTCGTGAACTGGTAAATTGTTTTACCCGTGTTTCTGTTAGTCAAGTCTTGTGCACATTACGAAATTGGTAAGGTTTGCAACAATTGTTACATCACCAAAAATGCATAAAAATCAAAAGTTCGTCTGTTTTACCGAACGAACTTTGAAATGATTGGTCAGACTTGTACGCGGCTCGCGTAAGTGCTGCACGCTTTGGTGACCGTTGTTTCGGATTAATGGGCCCCTATTTGCTGTCAGAAGTTGGATGTCTCGTGAGTATTTGGTACGTTTTTGTTAGTTTTAGCGGTTTTGTTGTTAATAGGTACTTTAAATGTCGATTTTCTTCTTTCGCACACATACTTGCTGGAGTAAACGCAAGGACCTCTTAATGTGACTGCTAAGACGTTTACTGAGGTGCAATTTGTGCTATATAGCACTATAAGTGATAAATTATGACTTGTTTGGCAGGTCGTGAGGTCGTGGGCTTTTTACTGGCGCTGAAATTTTATTATTGAGGCGCAATTTCGTTGGGAGGAGTTATAACCCTACCGAGTGCTTGGCAATTGCTTACTTGGTGCTTTCTTGCGATTAAACACCCCTTACATGCACACTTTTGTACTTGCATTTTTTCTTTCCTCATCAATTTATATGTTAGGCTAATCATTTCAAAAATAACTGCAGTTGCTGTCAAGATTTTCTGTTTTCCATTTTCATTGCCTAATCGCGTTGGTTTTTCGCTACACAATCCTTCTTGCGATTAAGCAAGATTGTTTCGGCTGTTTCCGAGTGGTTAGTTATTTTCTGAAGAATGAGTTTTGATTAATGCGGTCGAATTGGATGAAGAGACTTGTGATTTTGGTAAAGTAAACACAAAAGCCTCATAATGTGACTGTTGGGACGTTTTGTTTTCCAACCGCAGTGCCTACTCACTTCCACCTTTTTGCTGTACGACACTTTGAGCGATAAAGTAAGATTGTTTTGGTAATTTGTAATTAGTTCGCTTTCTAATGACGGTAGATTTTATCGAGAGGAGTTTTAACGTCGTTCATTATTTTCTTGCTAGTATTCATCATATTTATAAATCTTGTTATCCGTGTTCTCTTTCCGCTTTCACGTCGGTCGACACATTGGTTGTTTTTTTTTTACTTTGCAGATGCTACAAACTTACTCCGGTGATGGCGAAGTAGGATTTGGTGATTGTGTGGAGTGATTCGCGGTGGTGGCGGCGGCGGCGGCGTCTCGGTCTCGGCTGTGCGATGCAGATGTTGGCGGGCATGGACGACACGGACTACTATTGCTACTATGTCTGCATCTCTTTGTCCTTGCGGGACATGGGTGGTTGGTTGGGTGGTGGTCGGCGGAGAGGGAGGGAGGGGAAAGGCTGGGGAGGCCTGTCGTTCTTATGTGTGAAGGAGTGAAGGCGACGCTCTCTTACAATGGCGACGACGATGACGACGAGGAATAGAAGCGCTATGGACCAGAGCTCACTGGTGGCAACTGCGGCATATTTTGTTTTCGAAGGTACGGGAATGTTTTTGGTGTGGAAGAGTGGTAGCTAATTTATTGCTGACTGCATAGGTGATGAGTGGTGGCGCTGTTGCCATTACTACTGCGACTTAGCCTTGAGGACGAGGATGGATTGAAAAGGAGTAAGTAGGAGGAGGGAGTGAGAAGGGACAGGGTGGGGCGGGGGAAGTTAGGGTAGGAAGTGGACACGGCTTGGGATTTCTCTCTCCGTCCGGTTAGAGAGAGGCTTGACGACGGGTTGGGCGTGTGGTGCGATTGTGGTGTACTGCTTGGATGGGTGAGCGGTGGCGCTTGGTGTTTGCATGTGGATTGAGTGTGCCGCTGTTGGTGTGTGCTTCGCGCTCGAAGAGGGGGTGGGGAAGTATCAACGTCTTAAAAACTTTTCCAACATTCCAGGTACAGTGGGTTCGGTGTGTGTGGAAGGTGGAAGATGGCGGTACTCCACGGCACGTCGACGGTTGGTGCACGCAGGCACATGGACTGGGGCGGTGACTCAACCCTGCTCTGCCTTCTCCGTAGAGCTCTGCTTGTGCCTATGTTGGTCCGCGTGTCTGGACATCGCCGACAGGGACATTCAACAGCAATGTCATCAGCCCTTTTGGGGCTGCCCAACTGGGTAAGTGGCAAATCTTGATTTTGTGTATCAGATATGACCTGGGTTTACATTTTAACTAATCAGTAAAAAGGTTTGGATGCATTCAAAGGTGCGGATTTTATTCTTGCCAACTGTATTCACGGAGAGACGAATGCTGGTTTCTCACTAATGCAGAAGTGTAACGATTAGGTGTTGTTGGGAGCGATGGAATCAGTTTCTCTACTCACGTGCTGCATTTTTTTCACCACTGTATAGCACGGCAGGAGATAACTTGGGAATGTTTTGTTAGTTTGTGCCTTTCCTGCGATACATCATAACAAAACTGGCATGCCGCTGCATACATTCGGTGCGAGCAATATGCATTTTGGTATTTGGAATGTTGATTGCCCGTCTGCATATATGTGTCCAGTGTGTACTTGGACGGCATCAGCAGCAAGGCCGTACGGAATGTGGTGTCTTATTCAGTTGGCAATTTCACTCGTCATCAATGCAGTCTACCCTATTCTATGTTATTTTACTTGACATTGGGTCAAGGTCTATTCAGACGCCAGGGGACAGTTTACACACCAGAAGAGCTGCATGCGTTGGCATCACTACGCAGACCGTACTTTGTAGCAGGCTTAAATGTTTGCTTGTTAAGTTGTTTCTTTTGTCCCACCGGTAGTTATGTTTGTGGTTGTTAGCTTTGCATCGCGCTGGACCCTCATGCATCATTTTCTCCAATGTTTGGCTTTTTTTTCCTTTTCAGATGTTACAACCTTACTTACTGTGGTGATGGTGAAGTAACATTTGATGAGTGCTTGGAATGGCAGCCAATGCGAGATGCTGGAGTGTTTGGCGACGTTGAAGGTACCCTCCCATCTGTGCACTAAATGACACGTAAATTTGCTCCCCTCCCCTCCTCTCCCTTCTGCCGTCAATGCTGCTGCTACTGCTCACTATTAGTAATTTGAATACTTCCGTTATTATTGTTGTTATTGCTGCTACTATTTGTTGTACTTAACTATTGCTACCGTTGGAGCCAGTAAAGGCAAATGTGTTCATACTGTTTTCATGCTTTATTGCTTAGTAGGAAGGTGGGGAGTTGGTAAAAAGATTCGCATAACGCCTTCTGCCCTGAGTCTTCTTTGATTCAACTGTCCACGTGAGGTGTTTTCTACCTTTGGCGTTTGGGTCGCAAGTAACCAGCCAACCAACCAACCAACGAAACTGAGGTTGTTGCTCACTTGGATCAGATGGCGGCTGGCGTAGTTCATCAATTAAATAGTAATACTAATTTCCAGTTGTGGACTTTGCTTACGGAATAACTTCTCGTCGGAAAGGCAGTGATGTATTGTGAGGGGAAGGAGTCATTTATTTGTTTTTGTGGTGGATAGATAGCTTAGAGTAGGTCATCATTGGGTTGTGGTTCGACCTTTGCAACATGGAAAAGTATCATTCCCTGCTATGATCTGCTCGTTGTTGAACAACTCACAGTAAGATTGTGAAGCATTTTTTCTCGTAAACGATATGGAGTTGCCCCCACCAACAATCTCTGCGTGGTTTTTTGCGGGCTTGAATAGACTGAGTCGTCCACTCCAAACGCCTTTGTTGCACAGTGGGTGGTGTCGGTACGAGTTTCCTTATAGACATTGGTGAAAGGCATTGCTTTCTTTGTGATAGGTGAATTGCTGTGGTACGCTTCAACTGCTGAGTCAATTTCTAACAATGCCGTTAGTCACTAGAAAGAAGATGCAAGTTTCCTCTAACTCCGTGGAAGGGTTGGGAGGCCAATGGAATCTGGAGTATGGGACGGGGGAGCTGAATCACGCAAAACTGGAACAGCGCGTGAAACACCGCATAGGGTTCGTGCCGCATGTAACTCATTCCATTTCAGTAGGAGTGTTTTCTAGTGAGGAATTATGAAACACGGAGTTGTCGAGTCTGCAGGGTAGGAATGTCTTTTTAAGGCCACGAAGGTAACTCTTCTTCACACTGGAAAGTCCCCAACGGCATGCGAAGAGTGAAAAGTGTGGGGGGAAGTGACCTAAAGGCGTTCACTCAAATGTCGCTCAGTAACTAATCGCAACAGGTTATAAATGCTGTTAATTCCTTCCGCACTTCTTCTATCTTCACAAGAGCCTACATTGGGTGCACATGTGAGAAAAACATGGCTGTTCTTCGGGACCATGTGTAATGGTATTCACTTAGTTTAAAAGTTCTGTCACACTTGTTTGCATTTCCAAATCTCATCTGCGTGCTTCCTCTAAACGCGTTTAACAGTCATCATGGACGCATTAACAGCCCCAGATCGCTAGTACATTTGTGGTTTTTTAAAGCAAATTTGACTTCATAGCGGCCTAGCTGCTCAAGCTTATGATTATTGCACTAAAATCAAGCAGAATCGCTCGTTCGTAACTTCGAACTTTTAGCTAGTCGCTTAGAAGCGCGACTAAACTAGTCTTAGAATCTACCACCGTAGTCTTCAATTTGCTCGCAAGAGAAAGGGTCTTCGAGCTCTTCTCGCTTTCTGCTAGGCAAAGCAATTCTTGCCACATGAGCTTCTTACTGGCGATCTTTATAAAATAGCAGATTACACATAGCGAATTTACACTTCGCTTGACTGTGCGCTTAAATGCTCGAACAATTCAGTCTATGGAGGATGTAGTTACGTCTCGCAGTATGGCCTTTCTAGCCATGCGAAGGGTACCTTAGCCCTTCTGTACGGTATCAAGCAGCGTGCTTTTGCATACTACTTCAACATTCGACACCAGTGTGGATGCAGTCCACAACGTTTATGTGCCTCTTACGGGAACGCGTTAGAATCTGCTCGTTTGATAGGTGCGCTGATAATCAACACCAATGGGATCACGCGTGAGTCATTGCAATGAGCAGTCAACAAGACCATCTCATGTTTTTCGGCAGGGTTTGTAGGGATGCAACGCTCAGTAGCCACAAAATGAGAGGACTTCCCTGGAAGATACAAGTCGCACTCCTTTATCAAGGGGCATCATGCGGCTGCCGCAAAGGAGGAGGGCGGTCCCTCTCACTGCACGCCATCAGTAAGATGTCGCACTACCAGTGTCATCTCCCTGGTTGCAAGAAAATCGCAGTAGTGGTAGCAGCAGCGGCGGTACCATCTTACTTGTCCACTCAACCTGAGTGAGCGCTTCCATTCACTATCCATTTCTGAGGGATACAGATCACACACTTTTGGAGAAAATAGATCACACAACGACTACAAAGGACGGGCTTTGTGTTTACATTAGACCATGGACATTTGCTGCACAAAAAACGCTCAGGTTGCATGAAATTCCTGCGCAACTGCTCAACATCCAGCTTATATATCTTGGCTAGGTTTAGCCACCACGTCACCCATGAAACCAAAACTGCACATCTACTAGTGGTCAAAGTTGCTGCATTCAATAGCCCGTCCCCTAACCCAAGCGTTTCCCTCGGTCTTGCCATCGAAGAACCTGCGGCCTCAGCCATCACAACTTGTCGGTGACGTATGAAATGCGTTAAGAGTGCACAGTGCCGACCACAGAATTTCTATGCAAAAGGAAGAGGAAAGGAACTCACGAGTAAGAGATCTCGCAGACACTCTTATTAACTGGGGAGAAAGGGGCTAACGAGTGGTACTAAGCTGGTAGGCATTCGAGAACCGGTGCCACGACCTCAACTCTGTCTTCACGGATCGAATCAATCTACCACCTCTCAGTGCTTTGACGGACTGGTAATTAGAACGCGCAATCACTTTATTGATAATCAGCCAAACGAAGGAACGGGTCGAACAGATGCAAAGAAGCAAGGGTATGGATAAACCATTCAATCAATCAGTCAAACAAAATCAATCAATCAACTAGTCAGTCAAATGATCAAATCACTGCTCGATGAATTGGTTAAAGAATTGGGGAATCACTCAGCTAGATTGGGGTTAAATTCAGCGATGGCAGCAGTAGCACGAGGAAAAGAGGTAGTGGAGACGCCTCCTCAGTCGTTTGAACCACTACAGTGAAAGAAAAGTGGAAGAAGAAGAAGAAAGTGTGTTCTCTTGGGTGGGAAAGACATTGACATGGTAAACGGGGGGATGAAGTAAAGAGTGCAAGCTTACCGAAGGAAGCAGACGAGCCAGAGGAAGCGGATGCTTGGCTAGGACAAGAGAAGTGCAACAAGTATTAAGGCAAGCACTGGCTAGCTGGCTGGCTAACCTACTTGGTTGTAAGTGCAATGGCCCAAGTATTAGAGTCACTCACCAGAGTCGATTAAGTTGCACAGAGTCCCATATTTTCCTTCTTGCAATCTCCTCACCATATCCACATTCCTTTTTCCTACACCCTCCTCCTTCTCTTCACCTGGCTCTACCTCAGCCTCGAATTGCACATTCACCTCCTCCGTCGCTGCCCACGTGGTCGAGAGTTGGCTCGCCGTTTGCAATGGTGTCACTGTAGTGAGCGATGACGACGTAGGAGAATCTGATTCCATCCGGGAGGGTGGCAACTGCCACCACTCCGCCTGCTCATCCTCATCCGACCACTGACTCGTCAAAGTCAAGTAGTCGGACACGTCGCATTCCGATTCCTCATGCGCCATCAACTCGCCCTCGTCGTCATCGCTCTGCGTCTGCTCCTGCGCCTCATTGTCACGGGTGAGGCCTGAGCGAGGGGAGAAATAGGAATGAGTGAATGTGAGCAGAGGAAGCTGAGTAAAGAATGAAGGCTGCGATGGGAAGGAGGAGGAGGAGGAGGCACTTACTAGTATGCTTGGTGACGTCGTTGAGAGATGCATGAGTGGGAACAGAGGCAGGAGAGAAGAGGGAGACGAAGGAGGAGGTGCGAACTGAGGGAGATAGTGGGTGACTAATTGCGATGGCCGAGTAAAATCTGGTTGCCACCAGTCGTGGTTGCCACAACCTCAATGCTAGCCTTGGCGGTGAGGAAGAGGGTGGTAGTGAGGTTGGGCGCCTCTGATGTGCACTTGCATCTACAACAACAACAATTAGAGGGAGGAAGCGCTTAAGCCGAGTGTGCACTGCTATTGCTGCAAGTGATAAATCAGGCGAGTCAGTGTGGAATCCACTTACTCATGAGTGGGCGGCCGCCTGAAAGTTGGTCTTTTCGACGGTAGTGCTGCCGCCGCGAGAGGCAAAGGGGGGCTGAAAATCTGCGCACAACTTGACAGCAATGCGACATCTCGAAAAGTGCGAGTAAATGACGACGTGTGGTGTATTGATTGCTCGATTGATGAGTCAAGTTGAATTATTGATCAGTTGATGACGAATAGAAGATGACCTTGAGGAAGGATGGATGGATGGCGTGAATTGAGAGTTGTGGGCGCTAAGTGAAAAATGGCTTGATGAAGTGGTATTTAGCCTGTGTGTAGGGACAGAGGATGGCGGAGAGAAATGGGTGCAAAATGCTGCGCCACATTGATAATAGCAGGCCTTGGGTGTTGGTGTAAGCTTCTCATGGCGTGGTTGGAGGGTTATTTGACAGTGAAATTGCATTTGATAGACAATGGGTTTGAAGGGAAGTGAAGGAAGGGAGAATAAAGGCCTGGGGTAGGGTAGAAGGGCAGCTGAGGTGGTAAGGAGAAAGATGGAGTGGAGATAGGGCGTGGGAGGGAGGGAGGGAGGGAGGGAGGGAAGAGGTCTACTAGCAGCGTATAAGTAGTATAGAGGAGGCAAAGCGGTGCGTCTACTGGTAAGTTGTAAGTAGCGCCGTATTAATTGAGTAGTTGCGGTGATGGATGGGTGGTGGACGGGAGTGAGTGGGTACAGTGAGTGGTGCAACGGTAGTGAGTGGTGTTAGGAGTAAGTGCACCGGTGGGAACGGGTGGGTGCGTGCGTGCGTGCGTGCGACAGAGCAGTGGGAGGAGAGTGCACCTTGGGAATGGGTGCATGTGGGCATGGGTAGAGGACTGTGGGAGAAGGGCACAACGGAGACGGAGACAGAGGAGAAGGAGAGAGAAATGGAGGGGATGTTGGTGATAATACTGGTGGGGATGAGTAGGAAGAAGGAAGAATTGGGAGGTAAAAAGGGGAAAGAAGAGGCCGATGGGAAGAGGATGGTAAAAGAGCGTGAGGAATGAGTAGAGGAAGAAGTGAGTGGGTATAAATGGCCCCATAGGAAGGGTGAGAGTATAGACTACAGAATAGGCGTAAATAAGCAGGTAGAGCGAAAAAGGAGGTAGGGATTAGCAAGAGGCGTGCGGGGCCTTGCAGCGGGAGGGACCGCTCCCTCCCTCCATCTGAGACTTTCATTTAGCGAACGATGTGAGCATCACTTGCTTGATATCTTCTGCAGCTCTCATGCATGATATTTGTAAAACATCCAATAGCTATATACGGCAGTGTACCCTCTTTTAAGGCCATAGTAGAATATACTGTCACATATTTGCAAGTCAGTTCAGCAGTTCTCGAAATATTCGGCTGCGCAGAATAACAGAGAAAGTCTAACATTTGACGAGGGTCACCGAACATTGTGCGATTTTTTAAGTGTAACAAAGTCGCAATCAGTAACGTTCCTCATTTCTGCCTTGTTTTCTACCATTGCATACAATTCGTACCATACTGGTTATCACTAGCGTATGTCAGGAAATGGCGTCAAATTCTTGGTTGATGCCAATTTATTTGCCACACGTATAGCACTCCAATCCTTCCAAAAATTCACAGTGGGCCATGGTAGGGCGATGAATGTTATATGACCAATGTGTGGAAGCAGCGTAGCTATACGTCATTAGTCTGCCATCTGATATGTTCTCCCCAAAAAAAATCGTTGAATGATGACAGCGACCATCCGATAGTGACTACTAAAATTGTTGAATCCCATGCTCACCATCCACTCACCTGTAGCCACTTTCATTGCATCGCCCCCTATGGCGAGTCACTTTGTTCCATGCGGAGGAGGCAGCATTTCAGTGCTCAGAGTACAGTCTCACTTAGGAGAGAGATGAGCATATAAGGAGAAGACTGTTCAACTGCTTCTTAGTGTGACCCTGAGAGTGCATAAATGCGGATCTGTCATTTGCTTGTCTGTCATCGAGGCCAGTGATACCTACAGTGCATTCTGCGGGTTATAATGACCCAAATTTACTTGTTTTGTTTTCGCAAAATCCTAGTTTTGCTGACTTAAAATTTATATCGAAACCAACTATTTTTCGTCCCACAGAGAAGTTGTTTGCGCAAGTCGAATGAGGAAGATGTTTGATGAAAGGGACGTCCTAGAAATGTTCTTAAGATTTTTGAACTTAGTGCTAGTTACCTCGAGAGCAGCGCTTCTATTGAAACCCATCCAAATTTAACCTTTCTCACCAGACTCAGCGTCCAGTAAAAGGGGTATCTGTGCCTCTCTGCAAAATATGGGGTTGCAATAAGCTTATAGAGATGATGATCCTTCACAGATCCACCGCTAACCAATTATCCGTGCACGTAAACCCAGCATCGCCATCGCCTTTTGGCACACCTCATTTCGGCAGTCGGCTTTAAATTTTGGTGTTTACTGATTGGAAGCTAGCGCGATTTCGATTGTTTTGTAAAGAAATTTATTTATTTTTACTGCTATATTATTAAGAGCATCAGAACTTAACTACATTCTGTTGTTTTGACTGCACTTTTATACTCATTGTCCAATATACTGGCCCAAAATATACCAAATTTAATTATGCAGGACAAGGTATGATTTCGTTAGAACTGTTTAAACTACAAGCAGGTGACTCCACTCCAAGTAGACGAATCATTGTTAAAGAACGTAAAGGCTGAGAGTAATACCAACTTCATTTAAGACATGCTAAAGACATTGTTACCTGTCATCAGTTCGTTAGTGATTTTACGGAAAGTTATTAGGTACCGCATGGAATTCTATCTACACTCCCAGGCATTGGCAAAGTTAGTGGGTAGAGGAGCAACATCGAGATGCGAGAAAATGACTGCATGCAGAGGTGAGGGGACGAAAGTCTCCTTCTTTGGAACGCAGCATTCCGCTGGTGACAGCGGGGACTCGATGGTAGGGGGCGATCGCATGGCCTCTGTGCACAAAAGCAAAGGAGAGCGTTTGTGTCATATCAAGCGCGACAAATTAAATTGGAATGAGGCTATTTTTCAATAGGGATAGGGCTACCAACCTAGCATGTGACTGTTAATTCACATACAAAATACACTAGAGTACTTTTCTTCAACCTGATTCAATTCCATGGCCTTAAAAGTCTCTTTTATAAACTTAGCACTGAGGCTCTACTGGAAAGGAAATGGAGTGTAAGCAACTTCATTACGATGACACAACTAATGTGTGAGAGAACGATATAATTGCTATGAAGGTTTACAGCGAGTCAAAAATAAAATTACACAAGCAAAATTTTATCTTTACTCAAGATTTGCATGAGAAAAGAAGGCAGGGACACCCCCACTATGACTAAGATGGTAATAGTAAGTTATAAAACAGTGATAACTACTAAGGATAAAATGCATTCATTGTACCCTTAACCCATAGATCACCAGGCAAATTCTGTACCCAGACCACATACAATCTATACCCATTTTGCCGGTTTCAACATGGCAGATCGTTATGAGCTGTACCGCTCATTGAAATCGGTTTCTGTAAAAGCCTTGGAAACTAGGTTTCGCATGTTTGCGACGTCAAGTTGAGAAAGGTGTATGGTAATTTACAATCCTTTTCGTCGCTTATGTTTTGGCTGGCAAAAGTAGATTACTTTACCTTACGACTTAGCACTTAACACTTTTCAAAAGACGAGCGATTACCTTAGAAGGAAATCTACCTGCTAAGTGGTGGGCAGTTCTAAATGGACTCAAAAAGAACCACTTAAATTCCTAGTCTGAACTTTTGTTCTTTGCTAAGGAATTCACTAATTCTGCTGACATTCCCTCTATCACAAACTGACAGAGCAAAGTATAGGTCCTGAAATCTTGCGCGCAGAGCTAAATCCCTACCGACAAGTGGAAAAATCCAATGAATTTTGCCAGTACAGAGGGAAATCCTTCACGTACAGTGTCGAACTCTTGCAGAGAAATGGGCTCCTGCCGTAATGATGCTTCCCTAATATTCCCTTTTTTACTGACGCCTAATGCATGGAGTCAGGCATATGTTAGGTAAAGAATATAATGATAAAGTTGATGGCATGAAGTTAAGGCAAGTCTACTTACATCAAGGGGATCCCCAAAGTTGATCACAGGAATGAACACGATGCCAAACAAATGCCAGCAGAAGTGTAGGGAATTTAGGTTGCAAAAGACTGTTCTAGTGAGCTAGGACAAAATCACAATGGCAAGTATGTGTAGCCAACTTTAACAGCCGCTTTCATTTTCTGGGTTTGGCTGAGGACGTCGTCCAAAACAAATCCGTTCGCGCTTTGCCTATCATTGTTGATGCTTACATAGAGAATATTATGGAAGGGCCCGAAGAATGTGATTGAGCTTTCATGTTTCTTCTGTAAAGTAAAAGATGAGAAAGCAGGCAACAGCTATGGAGTCAACCCTTTGGCCGCCTGATTATGGTTTGGCATTGCGGTCTATTCGCTAAATGGTATAATGGCTACAGAATGAGTGTCGTCATTTAGTAGAAGGAGGCGCTTTCATTAAATACTAACTATGCATATACGAACACTAAAGCGCGTCTACTTTGACAAGCTAGGGCCTCTCTCTAGTCGCAACCGAGTCAAGTCAGTGCGGGAACCCGATTTTAGGCTGCACCAGTGACAATCTAAGCTAGGACTTCAATATGGCACTTGAATTGGTAGTAAGGTTTCAAACAGAAGAACAGTCCAGATGGTCAGTAGCTGTACGACATCAGGTAGGCAAAGAGTCGCATGGTCGCATGTGGCTTAAAGCAGAGATGAGAAGGTAAGGAGGTAGAAATATGAACGAATAATTCAGCAACACTTTTCGTTTGATATACATCCCCAACTCTGTTAAAGGAAGAGCTGTGGCCTCCGATTCTTTACCATTTATCCGCGGACAACACTTTCGTCTTGTAAACACGAAGGATTTTAATTAACACCGAATTTGCTACTTTCGCGATCCGTTCCTGTTTGTAAAATGTTAAAAATGAACAACCTCAGGTGGCGAAGATGCCCAAAAATGAAAAAAAGATATTAGTTTAATTAACGTTAATGCCAACGTCCATCATCACTTGCGCTGTGTTAAATGTGATACGTGTAGCATGAACTGCAGTTTGACAGAAGGTCTTCCCATTTAAAAGAGGTTAGACATGCTGCCTGCCCTTGAATGCTGAAAAGTTCCAACAGGGCAGGCCTTTGCTTTTAAGCTCTTTGAATCAATAGAAATAATGAAGGCATTTAAGTGCTGCTTTAACAGGTATAACAGTGCAAAGTCGAAGGAAGTGACAGTTGAAGTTAAAGGAAGTAATAAGAGGACTTGGTAAAAGAGAGGACGGCAAGCGAAAGGTTCTACGGAATGGGAGGAGAAGAGAAGGAAGGGAAACACAACGCTTGGATTAGGATACATTTAAACAATTTGCAGATACCAAAAATACCACTTTTGATCTGTCTACATCACGACAATCAAGTCACACGATTGGATGAATTTCCTTTAAAAAATTTGTGAGGGCAACTCAGGTTGCAGGAATCTAACTAATGGAACTACTTGAAGGAGATATAGCCGTTGCGTGGATCAAACCATGGTGACAATCATCACCGGAGTTGATGTCCAAGTGGTCAGTGTGAGCGTTATAGTTCGTCCTGATGGAAATTAACCGTTTGAAGGCCTGGTATATCGGCACGGGTTAGCGGAGGCGGATTTAATGTAAAAGATGGGCTCCGCCTCGCATTAGGTTAGTAAATTTTGCATGAAATCGTTGTCAGCATTATGACCGTTGAGCTTGAGGATTTCCACAACCTTGCTCCATAGTGTTGGCGAAGAAGCAGATTTCGTCGTCTTAAAGGACCTTGAAACACTTTTTTCTAACCATGGAACAATCAAATCTGGCCCTATCGCTCCTTGGTCACTAGGACTTGTATGCCACTGTCTTTATGGCGTTTAAGGTTTTCCGAGAGTGGTGTGACATGAGAAAAGAATTGACGATCAATGTCGCATGACAGATATCAGTGGGTGACGGAGTGCAGGCTGTAACTGTTATTCGCGTGCACACAATTTTTTCTTGTGCCTAGTAAAAGTGCGATGGATGATGTGGACGACATGGCAACCCTGATTTGTGATTATTCACTTATGTCCAAGCACATGACTTTGAGGCAGGCGCCATGGTTACCAGAGCATGAGTGTGTGATGCATGACAATTCCAGTTTCAGTTATGATGTAGAGTCTTGCTAAAGAATAGACCAACCTTAGTCTGGTACTGCAATCAAAACGTGACGAGGGTAGTCAATGGGCACGAAAACTTGTTTGAGAAACGATCGCAGCTACCAGTGGTGGTAAATCTGTGAGTCCTTACACTTATGGTGTAAACAGCTCTCTATTTGCCTTAAAAGCTCTAATGTCATTAATATTTAGTCAATGGTTCTGTTCGAATCTCTACAACATCAGCTCATAAGTGTCTATCTGACTTGATGCCTACTCGAATGTGTACAGCTACGCGCTTGCTGACTGAGAACATATTCGCATCTTTTCTTCCCTACTTTTGCTGCATCCAAAGTTCAAGGAAAAGCCGCTTTTACCCTCTAAATTGTCTTTTCTAACGATGATTACTTTTGTTGATTTCATTCGGTAACTCAAGTATGAGTAGATAATTAAATGAATACATGGATAACTTACGTCAACGCACCAGTTGCCTACCGTTGGCCTGAGAAAAGGTAAAAGAGGTGCTGCTATCACCAAGGACGGGACTGATACCAAGATTACACTATCTGACAATGATAGAGAATGCATGAATTTGCCTTCATCACTACCTAAAACGCGCAGTGTGGCATCGTAAATTGACCTTTGCATGTCATGGCCCATTGGCCTGTTAACCCAACTCTGAAACCCTCTGCCACAAAGTATCAACAAAACCAGACTAATGCAAAACTCGTTTCAAATGGGTGCCCTCTTTCATACTTGTGGTGTGACCTCTCGAAAAGAAGTGCTGGGGCGTAACAGAGCACAGGGATCATAAATTTTTTGCAAACTTAGGTTTGGGAGCTCAAAAACCTAAAGGTTTATCACATTAAGCAAAGCCTTGTGTAGTTTGCAACGGGTAGAGCAAATTTCAACTTTTTTTGTGACGCAGACTCCGTGCATTATCCAATGTGCCTAAAAGCGGTTGTATGACATGGTTATTAGGCGGAGATGTCAAATAATGTTCAGTAAGCGAACAAATCTTATACGTCATCCTTAGTAGTTGACAAGAAGTCGCAAACCTAGAAACAACCAACTCAGCGATACAAAAATAACAAAAACGAGAAGATTACAAATGAGTTCAGTTTTTGTTTATTAAGTTAATCTCCACATAATTTATGCGCACCTCTTGTGCTAGATAACCATCAAATCTATGGTGAACGACAAAAGCTAGCATTTGAAGCAACCACAAAGTTGCCGCCTAATCATAGTTGTCCTCCTCGTCATTACAGTAGAATAAGGCTAAAAAATTTGAGGCTTTGAGGCGGCTACATTATAACAACATTAAAAGGATTAAATTCAGTTAGGAGGACAAGGCTTTGCGTGCACAAACATTAAATAAACCGCTCCCACCAAAACAACCGAAATTTGGCCAGCGCATTAGGCTAATGAATTACTGCAACAACTATTGCTATTGGAACCCCTCAAACTTCTTTACGCGCTCCTGTCACGCAGAATCCACTTTTGTCGACGCCTAAATTAATTACGTTTGCGCATTAAATGGGGGCGTTAACACTAACCGCTTACCTATAAATTGCACCTGTTTAACCCTTCTTTCATTTTCCGAGAGATATCTCCGGCATCATATAGTGGTGATCCTAGTCATTCTCTTAATCATCTTAACTACCTTTCGTGTGTACAGTGCGGAAACTGATGCCGCTTCAAGTGAACGAAACCTTCTCACGATCTACACCCTCAACCTTAATCTCATCTGCTTGCCCGACGCGATGCACTTCAACTTCACTTACAGCGTTGCCTCAGCAGTGCGCTACGTGCGCTCACTGGTGCCGACCAACAATGAGACGTTTTTCTTTGCTGTTCTGGGCCATTTATGGGCACCCGGCTGCTCGATGTAGGAGGCCTCAAGAGCAAGCACGCTATACGAAATTCTGCAAGATTTACAGGTTGGTTTTGACAGATTTGGACAAATTCATGCGAGTAGCCCGTTGAGCACGCGTGTCCTGAAAATGTAACCAATTTAAAGGCGAGTAATATACCATCTTATTTACTGTGGCGGCGCAGTGAAATGACATCCACTCGTGGGACGGTATCAACTGTGAGCGATGAAAGTGGCCAGGTGTGAAACACACTTCTCGTGTTAGACCGATTATTTGAAATAGAAGCTGGAATATAGTGTGAGGAAGGAGAATTGGCTTTTACGATTAAATCTGCCGTCCCAGGGGCAAATTAATGGATGTCTTTCCATGGTTTTATATCCGCTCATCAAAGCACTTGCATTTTTCGACACGATATTGTAAATTAACATTTGACATTGGCGTACAATCTACCCGATTCAATTAATTCATTTTAATTGGGTGTGAAAAGTCATTTAGTGGGACTAATGCTCTTCCTATGTTCCTGCGTTAAAGCAACGGAAGTACACACGCTTCAGGAGCAATTGCTCTTTCTGCATATTCTGTTCAAGAAAAGCGCGTCGAATTTCACAGGATTCAGTGTGTTACTGGGACCTTCCTTAGCTAGCGACTGCAATTTGGTGAACGAGTGGATCAATCTCGGCAACCCAAAGGAGCCGCCACGAGCTCAACTCTACCAGATCTCCTACCACTGTCAAGTGTTGAGTTCCGCCCCTGTCTTTGTCAACCACCTCACCGACAGTAGTCGTGGTTCGCTCACTCTACCTATCGCTGCGGTCTCTGTGGCAGTTCAGTGCAAGACCAGTCTACAAGGCATTCTTGTCCATCTCATCAAAAACGGCTGGAAACGCATTGCACTGTCCTACGATATGCATGCCACCATCCTCGATATTCCCGAGATGTTAGATTCAATCCTGTCAGCGTTTCGCCTTCCCTGAAACAGGCGCAATGTCCTTGAATTAGTGACTAGTGTCGGTGTTACATCAGCGACACACTTTACGAGTTTATTGGAGCCGTCGGAAGACGATTTGGATGGTAAGTTTTACCTTGTTTCTTGAAGGGAGGGTCCAACTCATTCAGTTCCTTCAACTTTTTCTTTAGTGGCACTGATAATGGCAAGGGCAGGAATGGCATTAAACTTCGTGTTGGACGTTCAGAACTTGACAAGAATTAGGCAAGGACGAATCGCACTCATGCACGTGGATCCCACGGATATGCTTACTTACGATGTCCTGCGTGCTTGGGGAGCCCATTTGTCTCAAGCTGGACCCACATTGGCTGCCGGTCGATCGCTCATCATTGTCACAGCACTGCCCAAGGGCACCAGATACGATGGGGCATCGATGCCGTATAAGGAGGTAATGCACGCTACCTCATTCCCTCTCACAATCCGCTCACATGGAAGACGCCAATCATGTAGCCATTGCATGCTTGTGCATTTATTTAAGATCATAATCCCAGATTGCCGTAAACGACTACGCCACTAATGGGGTTCAGTCGTAAAATTATGCTTCAAAATAGATGGTTCATGGATCTGTTTTCTAAACGATATATCGGCCTTTTAAACCGATGTCTTTCTATAGAGGATGTCAAACCTTAGTTGAGAGGTACCTTGGTGGGAAGCGCGTCCTTGTAATTTCCTAGCTGGGTAAGAAAGGATGAAGCTGGTGTTCAACCAGACGATTTCGTCCATGATGTTTGAGGATGGCATACGGTAGCATTCCATGGTAGTTTATATGTGAGCTACATGACCAATGCCACCCTCTTTAGTAATTTGATCTATATATGCACTAATCGTGCGTGTGTGTTTTTACTAATTAGTTAGTTTCCTTGTCGGCAGCGAATCAACCTCTCAGTGGCTAGTGGGGCAGCATTAGCAATGCGACTGGTCCAACTTCACCTGAGAGAGGGCGGTGGCAATATCGCTCCCTCTGCCAGTCTCTTCCAACCACTGCGCACCCTCTCACATATCCAAGTGCCCACACTGCCCTCAATTACCTTCCATTACCGTATTGGTGATGGCGATGTCTCGCAAGTCATTTATAACCTCCTCCTCTTCTCCCTCAAATCCAACACCACTGAGCTGGCTGAGGTTGGAGCCCGAGTAGAAAGATATGTAGACATCTTCAATCTCATTGATGTTATTCATCATCCACTAATACTGCCTCAGTCAAGGACTACGATAAAATTAGCCAGGAGATGGAGGGGGACCTCAACGCACATGCCACTCATTCGCACCTTTTGGATTTGGTATGTAAAAAGTAAATACATAGCGCTGCCAAAGACGTTCCCTTATCCTTTTGTAAACCTCTTTTAGAATCAGTACAGGTAATTCTACTGATAAACCTACACGGATTGTTCAATGCTGGCCTCATGTACTTGGCGATTGTGCTTGTCTACAGGTAAGCCGTGTCGCGTGTCCTCACCGATTGTGGTCAACTTAGACGGATTGTGTGCAAAACTAAACGCTTCAATTCACTCAAACTCGTATTTGTGGAAAGTGATTTTGTTTTCGATGATGGTTATGGAAACATATCGGCGAAGCTACTCCATGACGTGAGGATGTTTTGGAAGAAATAAATAAAGGAGGAATGCGTTTTAGCTTTAAAGCGTCATTGCACTTTTAGTCCCACCGAAACTCGGAGTCGCGAATGGATCTGGTGACGGGTCCGGATGTTCTCGCATCTTTCCATACACTCATGCATTCTCCTCGAGTCTCTGTTGCAGCATTAAGTATATGTGAAAAGCTTCTATACCGCACGCAAGAGAGGAGGATTGTTCGACTAAATGTACGTCTTGTCCGTGTCGACAATGCAAGCTGTACGTACTATGAAATAGACAATGCAGTATGCCACAGAGAAGAAATGCTTGGTTCTTGAAAGCCACCATGAGGTGCTAAAAGCGGGATGGGATCGAGCGATTGCGTTCAAGCACTGAAAGAACACGATCAACAATGACGACAGGCATAAAGCAGTGTACATCCTCCTGTTTTTTTCCGATGTAACCGAATTTAAAGGCCAGTTTTTGTAAGCAGGATGTGAACTGACGTCCTGCAATTCCAATGACAGCGGGAAAAATACTTTGGCACCACTGATTGTCTCGGTTCGGCTGTTGTGCGCACCACTTGTACTTCTTGACTTCTGCTTCTCAATTCGTGCGGCTGTTAGCAGTAACATGCCGTCTCACTATCTCCCGTGTGTAAACATTTTTTCAGTTGCCTTTCTAGCCACTCTAGTTTCGAGTCAGTCGTTGCACACATTCCTTCATTCCTCAATGTGGTATCGGCCTCGATATCAAAGTGGTAAACTAATCTCTGCATTTAAAGGTAGTTAATTTTAATCCTTCTAACCTATACATCTTGCATGGAAGGACACGAATGCTGGTATCGTGTGTGGAATGAGCATTGCTACGCATCGATGCAATCGGGGTTCGCCTCGATTCGATGGGATTGGTCTTAAATAATATTGTATTTACTTAGATGCGCTGATCTCAGAAGATTTTTTGAAACAGCTACTTATGGGCTTTTCACTTGGCTTCTTGTTTTAGGGAGTTCAAGTCTACCTTAAGAAATTGGGCCTACCGCGCATTCTACTGCGCTCACGGTTGATTGAACACCTTGAAGGACTGCGAGAAATGCGACACGAAAATATTAACACTTTGGTGGGATGCTGTGTGACACCAGATTCCTTCAGTCTTGTCTTTCACTACTGTCATCGTGGAAGCCTTCAGGTGATAAATGAGGACCTCTTTAATTTTATTTTGCAAGAACGACCCACCTATATCACCGCTTTTGCATGCAACATCAATAGCTGCATTTGCAGTGGTACGCACGCATGGTAAGGAAAAAGCAAAAAATTAATCGGTGCAGAAATTTATTTTGAAGAGTGCAACATCCTAAAATAGCTTTTAAGCAGCGGGCATGCTCACTTTGTAAATCGTCCTTTGCGGTGCATTAGTGCAATCACCACACTTTCCATTCTGCTGTACTTGCTTCATTGTGGCCGTCTGAAGCTGCTAACTTTTAACCCCTGAAGTATTGCCGCCAAAAAATAAGCATGATAGCTATGCAGGCAGTTACTCCGCCTAGTCTCACACTCCTTGAATTTGATGTACCACAAAAGTGGCAAGAACTACACGTCTGTAGCTCTAACACAGAATCCGTTTATGTGCGACGGACATTTTATGCCATGATACACGGCACACCTTCATCTCTACTTCATGCCTCGTGTAGCGGTTGTTTTTTCATTGACTCATTTTTCACCGCGATTTCGTTTGCAGGATGTTATCAACAACAACAGTGTCACATTTGACTGGGATTTCAAGCTCTCTCTCATGACTGACTTCGTTCGGGTGAGTGGATGCTGTCTCATGGCTGTTAAACAAGACTCTGCTCCTCTCGTCTCTAATTTGTGTAATTAATTTCGGTGGGCATTACAAGGGAATGGAGTACCTCCACAGCACATGTCTCAAAGCTCACGGAAGAATAAAGTCAACCAATTGCGTTGTCAGTTGCCGCTGCGTATCGAAAATCACTGACTTCGGCATTCCCAAGATTTACGACTTAACAAGCAGTTATCCTTCATTCAAACCTGAAGGTTAGTTGCATTGACCATCCGGCATTGTTTCACATCCATAGAAGAATTGTGGACAGCGCCTGAGCTACTGCGCGATGAGACAGCGGCTTTGCATAAAACTAAGCCAGGCGATGTCTATGCATTCGGCATAATAATGCACGAAGTTTTCTATCAGACGAAATTATATGGGCCAGATAATATGCAAGTGGAGGGTATTTTAGAACGCGTGATGGGCGAAGAAGAGCCTCCTTTTCGTCCACAGGTGGGTAGTTCTCTTCATCGCAGTATACCGCCATGTTGACTTGGTGATTGCGCATCAGCGGGACAGAATAAGTTAACCAAGGCCTTTACACGAAAAAACCGGGTGTATTTAGGGACATGGCACTGCTCGTGTCAAGTTTTTGTTGGGATTGTGTTAAGGGACTCATGTAACATTGCGTTGTATCACACTCTCTTTTGATAGCAAAGCACAAGCCTGCCCTACTCGCCTTCCTACTTCAGCTTCTTAAAACAGGTGTCTCACCGACTTAAATAGACATTATGCAGCGAGCATGGTCAGAAAATCCTCGACTGAGACCAACATTCAAGGAATTGAATGAAGAGATTCAGCAACTGACCAGAGAAAGGTGAGTTTGCCATCGTTTATGATCGTCATGCTTGTTTTGCCAAGAAAAACGAACATTGTGGAGCATATGCTCAAAATAATGGAAGATTACTCGAGTCGGTTGGAAGAAGAGGTAAAGAATCGAACGGATGAACTGGAGAATGAAAGGAGAAAGAAGGAACTTCTCATCTGTCGTATGCTGCCTCCGTGAGTCGCCATCCTCATCAATTCTAGTTGGCAGCATTGGTTGTTATGATTTCATTCTGTAACTTTGCATTTGTGTACGACCGCACAGGACTAGATCCTGAACAATGGGCGAGTTAATAAATAAAAATAAGCTGGAATTGTAGGGTTGTGGCAGAAGCGCTGAAGGCGGGGGGTCGCAGTCGCGCCTGAGACCTACGATGAGGTGTCAATCTACATTAGCGACATCGTTGGCTTCACAACCATTTCTGCAATGTCCACACCACTGCAGGTTGTCGATCTTCTTAACGACTTGTACACATTGTTTGACAAGTCGATTGCGCACTACGACGTCTACAAGGTGAGTTTAATTGGAGATGCTTTAGTCTGCCCACTGGTGCAAATTAGACTCCCGACTCACCACACCCCTACATGCTTAAATAAAATGTGTTGCAGATCAAGCTTTATCAAATAAACGAACTGTGAGCTGACTGATGTCGACATTTGCT
Source organism: Taenia hydatigena (assembly GCA_036345935.2). Classification (NCBI taxonomy): domain Eukaryota; kingdom Metazoa; phylum Platyhelminthes; class Cestoda; order Cyclophyllidea; family Taeniidae; genus Taenia; species Taenia hydatigena. The sequence goes on along the minus strand of JADWOT020001434.1, from coordinate 200,985 downwards.
TAATCTCACTAAGGTTGAAAAAATATCACTCGCGAACCATTCGGTTAACTTGTTTGAAAGGATGATTATCTGGCGTGCATTGCAAATACTCGGTTGAATTTGCGGGATCTCATGCTACGTTCCTTTGCTCAATAGTCTAATCGATACCCACAGCTCTCACTGAACCACAAGCACAGATGGAACAGAAGTGCTCTCTATGCCCGCCATTAAACGCAAGGTTCACTCTTTCTAGGTGGAAACGATCGGAGACGCCTACATGGTGACTTCGGGATTACCAGTCCGTAATGGACGACGCCACGCAGCTGAGGTCGCAACTATGGCCCTTGATCTGCTTAGTGCTTGTGGCGCTTTTACCATTAAGCACCTACCGCAGGTCCCCTTGAGGCTGCGCATCGGTCTGCATAGTGGTTAGTTTGATGGATATCTGACCTCGTTTCCTTCCTAGTCCGTGCGTGCAAGATGCATATCAAGGTGGCCAAACAAATGCCAAGGGCATTTGTGCAATGACTGCGGCAAAAGACCAGTCTGGGCCTAAAATTCAATATCGCTATAAGCTGACTTCACGCTGTGATTCATGCCTTGTCACCATTGCCACACAGGTGCTGCATCACCTCACACATTCTTTCGCAATTATAGCTTTCCATTTGCGACCACATTGTGTCCACTGAATTGCCATTAAACAGGTGAAATATGCTGATGTCTTCAAACAGGTATGAGGCACTGACCAATTAGCATGCAGCAAGCTTTCAAGAGCTGACATTCAAATGAAGTGTTTAACCATCGCTTTTCATTGGGACTACAAACCATGCAGTCATTTGCATAACATTGAAGAAACGATGCCCTGTTTACTTGCAGGACCTTGCGTTGCTGGTGTCGTAGGGCTTACAATGCCTTGTTACTGTCGCTTTGGTGATACCGTTAATCGAGCACTGAAGATGGAGTCATCTGGAGCCGGTTCGTGGCGCGCCTCTTTGCCTACTTCCTTTTCGCCATTACTCCAACGTAAAATCTTTTCCTTCCAGCATTCAGGATACACATCAGCGAAGCAATAAAGGAAATATTAGACGAAGTCGGAGGCTACCATGCTGAGCATTGTGGTTCAGTTGAATTCGGAGGTGGTGTGGAGACGAGAAGTTATTGGCTCACTAGCAGTAACAATTTTTACAAGCCTTTACCTCAACCGCTTCCATTAACAATGTAAGCAATGTCACCTGCTATATGATTATCTGCTGAAAATTAGTTTTATATGGTTTTGTCGGTCGCATCACAGCATTTTGGTACGCTGCCTTTGATACTTGACTGCCTGTAAAACATGAAGTAGCTTAGCAAAGAGTTTTGCAAGCAACAGGTGAAAAATAAGCTTCTTTAAATGATACGTGGTAGATAGTGTTAGAATGGGATAGTTTTATGCAGACAAATGTAACACAGGTTTTGCCGGAAAGCCCAATATTTGTCAGGTGATTAAGAGCCTAAACTAAGCCAAACTATTTTTAAACGCATCGATAGTCCACAAGGTTTAGTTAGCGCTGCGCTCTTCACTCGGGGTGCGCCACAGCTGTTTTGTGGACATAAGGCTGCGATAGTTAATCACTATGGCACAACAGACTTAGTTGTCAAGCAAAACTGCGAAATATCTTGCACTAATTGTTTTATGCTTTGCTTTGCAGTGGAGAATGCCATGGGTGAGTTGTACTGCAGACGCCGTCACTTTGTTTCCTCATTGTTTACGATTCCACCTTCTCATTCCGCATACAAATGGTAAGCGTTTTGCTTTGCTGGAGTTTAGACATTTAAGTTTTCTTCAAGAACCACATTGTGTGAAAATCCAAGTCTTGTATCCATGAGGTAACATTGACGGATTTTGAGCGCTATTGTACACTCAGATGAGACGCAAGCCTAACAACGATTATTTTAACTTCTGTAAAGCGACTCGTCTGTGGAAGTCTGGTACGCATCCAGTTATGACCACTACTATTGACACGCTGTCGTTCACTTCTACCCTCTGCTAAGTAACAGTGTAGCACGAATAAAATGGCAGTTGAGCTCATGCGTCAGACATGTGAGGCGATTGCGCGCATTGTCGCACTGTCGCGTGACACCAGGCATAGAAGTGGGTGACTGGTCTTGAACGTCCCTGATCTTCCTCGACATCACTCGATCCTGAATGCGTTCCAGTTGCGTCACATCAAACCACTGATGTCGCAGTTGCTGTTTTTGCTCAAGAAAGCAAATTATTGTGTCATCAGCCATCGCAGTGTCTCTAATTCGCCCACACAGGGAGGCGAAAAGCACAAACGAGTCACATTCATGGGCGGATGCAGCGGTGGAGAGTAAGAAAATGTGGAACAAATACTGTATTCATTATTCAAATATTAGTCGTCCCATTCATCTTCATGACGGATGCTGCGATGCGAATGTCATCTTAATCACTACTCCCCAGTCCTGCTAATTGCAAATCAGTGAGTAAATGCTTGGAGAAGCGAGAAACGTTGAAATGATGGCCTTTGGAACTCATTAGGTTTCATTTGCTAGTAAGTGGCAGATGGACGAAGCACATTTGATTGGTAAGTTCCACGACTGTGATCTGTCTGTGGTTGGAGATTGTGGCGAATTGTCCCATGAACATTACTCATGTCAAAGCACGCGTCAGTGCTCATCATATTCGGCGCATTGGTGGCAACATACTACTCGTCAGGACGAAGCTAGCCTTTCCCAGTAAATTACACATACTTGGATCGGTGATACACCGTGAAGACTATGTAATAGGAACAATTTCGGACCACACTATCATCCCTCACGCCATTCTGAAGAGCTCTCTTTAAACTTCTGATTATTCTGGCTATGAACTTGCCTGGGCTCAAGCTCGCGCACACAAATGCCATTTTCCCAATGCCATAGTACTGAGTTACCAAATCGCAACGTGGTTACTGTGGTATAATACAGCTCTACTCACTCCTTACCGCTTCTTCTGTTTTTTTCAGGCTAGCTTGCGTCTATCCTAAAGGGACAAAATACCCTTAAAATGCAACACTCATCTGAACAGCGGCAATGGATCGCATGCTTCTCTCAAATGATACATGGGGCATACAATAGTCCATGTTTTGAATTCTCAATAAGTTTGAACCCCCTACTAATTTTTGCTTTCCCCAACAGCACAATGGTGCTCCTCACTTCAGTAAAGAGGTGAACTCATCCCAATTCAGCCGTTGTTACCTTAAAATTGCTGAGACGTTTGCTCCATTCTTGCGTCTCTCATTGACAACTATCGTGTCTGACACCATTTTGACATAAGACACCTAGAGTTATATTGAACAGATCTTTTTGGCGAAGGCGACGGGCAAAACCACAACATTGAGCGACACCAAACCGGTCCCAATTCGTAAGTAAAAACTTACGATTACTGGAACCTGAACGAAACGCCAAGTGGAGAGGCTGCATTAAAAACACTTGCAATGGACGAAGAGATTGAAACTGTAAAACAGAACTATTATTCTGCCTGCCTAATAGAAGCAGTGAAAGGATAAAGGGTCGGAGAGTTGTGCAATTCCACCCGTCATATCAATACGGCTAAATTAAAAATCATCAAGAGATTGGTTTCACACCTAGCTTTGAAGTAGGTGAATTGGCGAGGTTTACTTCTATGTTGCGATTAAGTATTGTCATTTGTCTACCTATTATGTGCTGCAACCATAGGGGTTGACCCTGTCACCGACGCTTATTTGTGAACCATTATAATAGGAATTATAGAGGGACTCGGGGATAAATTAATATACAGAAACTCATTTGTTATGCTCTAAATTGTAAAGTAAGCAGTATAAACTCAGTTTTCAGCGCATGATTCATTTTATTATTTGAATAGCTGTAACCTATTCGTGTTTTCAAAGAACCTCATCAGAGACGTCGTTAGAGCCGCTTCTCAGTTATTTTATTGCTCAATTTGATGCATGGAAATTATCCACCCTAATTTTGGAATCATCCCGCGGATAATTGCCTAATCCAAAGCGGTTAGGCATTCGCATATCATTAATCACAATTTGGGTGAAAATTAATGATCATTCCAAATGGACTGATTTGTGTCTAAATTATGTAGAACATATGGCATCGTAAGTTGGATAAATGCAGCCCGTTTCTGAAGAGATTTTCTCAGTTTCGTTTCTGAGCCAAAGACGTGTTTTGCGGAAGGGAAGCCCAAGAAATGAAGCTATGAGAATGGTGTGATGAGTATTTTTCTCTGTAACAGACCTCGTCCTCCCAAAGTTTAGCATGCCACAATTAAAATCTGCTTTTAATCCTTTAATCCACACAAAACATTGTGTCTTCATAGAAGCGGGTGGATTTCGACTAGACTTCTATAGGACGGAATTCACTGACGTGAAAATTATGTCTTGAGGAGAGCACCCAATAATTTTATCCGTTTTGTACATAGCTGTAATTATGGCAACTGTGAACTCATAGATAACGCTGCAACTTCATTGACATGACGCCCAAGTACAACATTCCGGTTCTCCTATCAAGATCTTAGGTAACTTTCCTCTGGCTGATTCTAAAAAAATAATGCTTGTCCATTTTTACTCATATCTAGGCAAATAAATGCATGTACATTTGTGTCCATGGCCGTGTGTATGGATGTGCATGTTTACGCATATGAATTTTGCGTCAGATGTTAATGAGAAATATTTAGTGATTGGAATCATGTTTTGATTTGAAACAACGAGCTTTGGGATAGGAGTGGACAAATCGGGTCAATTCTCGTTCTTATCAGCCAACTTGTCATTTCATTTCAGCCTCTCATTCCTCGTACGGGCGACAATTTCAGCTGACGTGCTTGCGTCCACCCCGATCCGTCCAGTGTTCCGCAGAACCTCCGTGTCTCTTTTATGCCATCAAGAAAAATATTAGGTAGACTTTGGTGAGGCCTGCAGGAATTCATTTTGATTAAAGATGCTTCCAGCTGTTGAAGGACACCAGGTTGTAGCATTTCGAATAGTGATTATGATTTCTATGATGATTTTGATTGTGCTAATTAATTTTTTCAGAGAAGAGTAAGAATGGTGTAGTTGGATGCACCGTGCTGACATGTGGCCATCTTTGGGGACTTCTTCAAATCACTTTCGGTGCTGGCTGAGTGTCTCATGTTGGGATCCTTCACTGGCGCATCCACTACCCCGGACAGAGGCAGTTGAATTAGACAGACAGCTTAAAACGGTTCTACTTCGCGGCATTTGCAGCGTTCAAATGGTTGCATTTTACAAACTACCTTTATAATTAAGAGCGTCTCCCCGAGCTTGATGACCACTGCTACTTGTTTTGCCCGTCTGTCAATTCGTACGCTGACGTCAGCTGCACTTATCTACCTGTTTTGCAGGCGACGAGAAAGCATGGGGAGGGGGTATCCACATGATGACATTCAATCGCAGGCATTGCAAAGATCCAAGAAATCGTCTACTGACGCACAGTTATGGGCGTGCATCAGACACGAGGTACGTGGTCAGTCGTTGGAGTGCACATTCAAGGACGTGTTTAGCATTTCAAACCAAGTTAATAAAATGAGTGAACTAAAATTACATTTGCGTAGCAGTTGATTCACCCACCATATCTTCTGACGAGATCGATTCCAGTTCGAGTAGTGTGGGGTAGGAATTACGGCTAAGTCAGAAGAGGTAAGAACGCAAGTTGTTGTGATATGAGCCTGCACTGGATGGTTTTCTATCGAACCAGGAGCTTTGGCTTTGGGATTGCGGATTTTAGGCAAGTTCGTCTTATTAATTACATGCTAACTATCTTAATCAAATTTGGATCTGGTTTAGACACCTTGACTGGCTGTAGAGCTGTAGACGTACACATGCGAAGTCGGCCAAATGCAGCGCTAGCAGCCAACGATGCGTTCGACTCCCCGATAACATTTTCAACTCCAAAACTACCAAATTCTGTCAAATGGAAAGCACTAAGCCAACACTTTATAATTATCAAGCACTAACTCCTGCGTTGTGCCTCACCATGCTCCATTTACCCTACCCATCTAGCACATAAATAAAGGTGCCCGCGGGCGTTTACCCTTCGTTCATTGCAAATTATCAACCCCAGAATCGCGCCTCCTTTAGCCTTCCTTTTGTCACTCTTGCCTCAAAAGTATCCGCCAAAACCAACCTAACATAATTCTATCTCTTCCTTTTGAGTAATTATTCCTGACCACTCTTTGATGGGGCTTTGCTTGCTTCTCATCCAATTGTATATGGCTCACTGCTCACTTGTACTTCAACCTCATCCCTCAAACACAATTGCACGTTTAACGATGTAGACAAGACTGGACTGTAACCATCATGTTGCCTGCTTTAACTTAACTCCTCAAAATGCTTGAGGTTCATAATTCCTCTTCTTGCTTCGATTTTAAGGTACTGCTTGAGGTGCCCATTCACATTTAGTCGCATCGAAAGTTCTTCGTTGTTTGTAGTCTCTAGTTTGGTCACACTTCCTCCTGCACATTACCTCATTGCGTAAGCTTAGCTTATGTCCTTTTGTGCAAGACAGACTAAGTGTAACGAGAATATGTATCCACCTTTTCTCAGACAGATTGGGATACACAAAATCCCATTTGCTGATATTTTTTTCCATTAATAATAATTAAGTTTTATTAGAATTGCGCCTCATGCTTACGTTTATATTCACAATCCCTTCGTCAAAAGAACTAAGCCTACAACTGACCAAGTGATGCGAATTAAGGGATTGAATGTTCCGCGACATCCATGTATACACCTGCCCAGGCCACTCCGAATTAAACCACCCTAACAGCAATATTTTACAAATACACGGGTCCAAATACCACGCTCTTGTAAATCTCGAAATTCTCAGATATGATGAAATATTGGTAAAATTGCAGATATTATCGCTATAAAGTAAGGGTGAATGTGCTTGCTTTACAAAATGTAGTAGCTACACGTGCAAACGCACGTCGCTTGGATCAGCACAATGAGCAAATCTGAGTACGGTCGCTGGCATCATTTCCAGAAATTTGACTCCAAATCCAAAGCAGATAATTTTGCAGGGAGGGCGTACTTCAAAATTTTTAGATGCAAGCAGATGTTTCCATTTTGGTGAGTTATGAGGCTCATAGAGTGCGCACCCAATTTACACGTTTAATTTAGGTTAACACACACATCAATGGGAATATGCATGACATTGTAGATCGTTCTTCTCCTTCCTCCTCTTCCCTTCTTCCACCCTTACTAAAGAAGAAAGTTGGTTGCCTCTAGACACTTATACTATTATAAGGTAGGACGAAGGTGTCTCGGGCTCTGGAGTGCAATTCCGTTGGTCCGCGATCAGATTAAAATTGTCCTCCCGCCTCTTGCCTGCAAACACAATTAAGGAACATAAGTACTACAATCATATTTGAGTAACTCAGATTCGTTGCATTAAAAATGAGGCATTGAGCTTTGCGTAAATAGTTCTAAAGCTGTAGAGTTGTCAATTTTCAAGCCACTCCATACACACTACGCCCACCTACACTAACTCAAAGCTTGACATATCCATCCAAGGGGCTGAGCACGCAGATTCAAGCAATCGCCATGATGCGTAGTTGGATGAGGGAGGTGTGTTCTCAGCGTCTGTGTTGCGGGTAGAGCGTTGTGCCACAAAAGCTGGTCGGTGCTCTACAACTACTAAAAACACTTGCGAGCAATGGAGTTTATTCGCAGTTCCGATTCCCGTTCACAATTTAATTATTCCGCAAAATTCAAAAAGGGCATAAAATTAGTTCTAAGGGATTCTTCGTTTGAAATAATTCGTATTTAGCAATTCAGCCAAATCTTGAAGCAATTGTTTTGGTCCTTCGAGTTCATCGATGGCAAATGGACTGAGTGGTGGTCTGTGTATGTGAGCTGTTATTACTTCTTTTAGTGAACTCAAGAGATTCGCGCGGAATTCGCATTCACCTGCGACGCGATCACACGATGGCCAGTCAAACGCATCTAGAATTCGAAAGCGAAACGTGGGATCAGGCTGATCTGAATGAAGTCCGTGCTCTCCTCCACGGATGTAGTGGATATGTTTCGCAGCAATACCCTGCTATTTGCATTGAGAAATCAATACTGAACGACTTCCGTACCCTCCTCAATCGGGTCCAGTCTTCCACCTTTCGGGATGTCGGTACTGTGTTGTAGTTTTCTAGTATGCCCCCTTCGTATGATCTTAGAGTGAAATATATTTGTACGCATTATAATGCGCTGAATTCCGCTGATGTATGAGGCTTTAGGAATGGGATACTCATTAGCTTGAAAGTAGACAGCAGTCGCATTTTTGTTTTGGGGTTTGACAACCTTCCAGAAGATGCGCTTTCTTTGACCGTTCCACAACATCGCAAGTCGGTATTATTGGTGATTTTTCACGGCAAAGATCGCTATTCGTGCACTATAAATGGGCGATAGCGTTTCCACCCTGTTACCCAGAGCTGAGGCTGGCTCAGTTCACAGCGTTACGGCTGCGCATAATTTGCCGACATTGGAGTCAAGTATCCTGCCACCTCCATTTCCTGATTACACTGGATGGCACTGGATGGTCCAAGCACCGAAGCACAGCAAGCAAACTCCGTTATTCATCCAAGCTATTGGCATTTGATTAGGAAAACCATATTATTTTGCTATCGGCTTTAAGAATGGAGTCTGAATATACATCGTCCCAACTTCGGGAACACTAGCAAGTGCACTTTTTGCCTCACAGATAGGAGGATTTCCAATAAAAGACGAAAATAAGTCAGAGGAAAGGCGAAAAGAAAGGCAGATTCGGTTAATAGTGGAAAACATGAGAGCCTCCGAAGTAAGGCCAAAACCGGCCCTTTAAATGCTGTTAGTAGTTAAAAACCAAATCCATTTAGAGTAAAATAACTGGATTAGGCTATTAACTATTTCCAGTAACCTCCTAATTGAAGCTAATTGTCCATGTAGCACTCGGTCTACTTGACTTGGCTAATGCATTTCCGGTCTAGTGAATAATTTCCGTTCATTGTGAATCGCTAATGATGTGCACTGCTTTGTGTTTTTTGTGGACCATACCAATTAATCTGGCAAATCGCATAACTGATGTAAAAAATTCTAGGCAATGCAATTAAAGCGAAATAGTGATGCGAATGACGGATTTTTTTGTAATCTCAATTCGCCTCCTAAAATTTACAATTCATGTCAACTGGAATAACCCACGACTCTATTTTTGATGGCAAACAATTGCACGAATAAAATAGCAGATGATGTTGCCGCAGACGGTTCTTTCCTTTCCCCTTCTTCCCTTCCATCCCTGCCATGAGAAGGTTTGGATATTTCTAGCCACCTCTATTACAGCACAGGACAGATATGCGGTGACAGGACCAAAGTATTAACGACTGCGGAGACTCAGGCTCAGGACACCTACCACGTGTGTCAACGACCAGGCCAAAATTGTTTTCCTCCTCTCGCCTACAAAGCGCATTTGAAGAGCATAAGTGTTACGGTTACTGTCAGCTTTAGGAGGTCACGGGATATAGCACTGAGGAATAGGGCACTACCATCGCAGGATTTGTTGCGTCACATATGTGCGGCTTACTGTGGATTGACGAGTCCGAGGTTGAGCACAATGCTTCCCGCATATCCATGTTTCAGAAGTGTTTATTCATCCCGAAACATTAGGACGATTTAAAGCCTGACCTAATTTTCCTTGTCAAGCATACTTCAATGCCATGAAACTACTTCTGCTACTCAAGAACAATGCGGATTTTAGCATAGGTAGGAAAGCTTTGGTCCTGAATCCTCTGACTTCGCTGCGAGTTGACATTAGGGCGTTGAATTCACAAAAATGCTGTGGTTATGACGTGCTCATACGTACCCTTCGATCATGCCAAGAATGCGAATTATGTCACCTTTCAAAATGTGTTATATGCAACAAATATAAACTATAAAGGTGTCCAACTTCTAGAAACATACAGGATCTAATGGCATTTCAGCAAAAGATAATAATAAATGCCAAATTTTAGAGACTACCAAATGTTTTAATTGTGTGCATTAAGCTTGGAAACAGATTTAGCATGGTTGTGTGGCAAATTTGAGCCATTCTATGACGGATTGTGCCCAAGTAATGCAGACGAATGACTTAATGTGCAGAATACCTCCAACATTCATGATGATGTGCATTTATTATTTGCATACCATACAATGTGATGCCATTAAAATTGGCGCTGACATCTATTAAGGACTTATGCTAAAATGAACTCGTAGTGCTCCAACCGTCTTTAAGGCATAAGAATTGGACACCTACAAGCATTGGTGGAAGATATTGGCTACTTGAACGAAATTGCAGACCTTGAGGACTGTAGAGTCCGTGTAGTGAGAAGTTCAGTTAAGCAAATTTCGAAGGATGACACTACACCACCACAACCCAGCCAAAATTGTTCCCTGTGAAGAGCACATAAACGCAGCTCGTGTGTATTTTGCTCTGCCTGTCAAAATGTCAATTTCTCCCTAATTGGAGGAATGCTCTTTATTATGCCTTGCTAAGAAGTGCTGCGCCAAGTGGCTTAACTCAAAGGAATGCTGATTTTTTGGATTAAAATATCATCAAGCACTGACCACTGGTCTTAAAAAGGAAAGTCTTCTTTGATTTAGTGCACCTAGTAAAAATTTGCACAAATCTGCCGCGTCACGTGCACAACTCTAACCTTCTTAAATGAACTTATGTAAAATCGAAAACTCTGCATTAAAGCGCCCCTGCCTGACCATCAACCTAATGGCCACATCTTTCTGAGTATCAGGCCTGAAAGACCAATTGAAAGACGAATTGAAGCCATCGAGGAAACAGTAAAATTTAATGGGGAGAGGAGATTTATGCACTTCATAGTGATTGACAATTTTGGCTCAGCCACCATGTAAACGTGAGTCCTCTCGCCTTTTGAGCACATTTTACTCGAACGGATGTCACTCAGATCTGACTGCAATCGGGTTCAACTCTAATAACGCCAGTGGTTGTCATGGAGAGGTCAGATGTCCCAGGAGTGAAGTGGATAGGATAGATTGACGCACTGCATGGACTTCAATGCTGCCGCATTCATCTGAGCAAATCAAAGCATTGCTATTCTAGGGATGAATTAGGTTTTTCGAACCTCAGCAATCACCTCGGGCGTGACGCTTGAACCCTCTTCAACAGGCACAATTAATCCCACTTTTAAACAGTAAAGTGGTGAAACTCGATTCAACTTACATTTGATTAATGTGGCGAATCATATCTCTTATTACGGCTAATTCCAGCTTCTTCCGCTTCTCAACTGCAAGGCGATAAGCAATCAAAACAAATATTTGTCGAAGAAGTGAGGAATAAGGGCGCAGTGCCAAATCTCACGAGATATAGTCTTTTTGCATTGCATGGCCGGGGAAACGTCGTTAAGTTTTTACAGAAGAATAGACTTTAAAAGCAAAATAAGGTCCAAGCAAGTAGTCACTTAGACCTCTGTTGAGACAATCAACTTCACCCTCTATCGACTGTGCTGTGGTGCGACGATGCATCATCACTGATTGCGTGTTGACGCATAAGGCAGATTAAGGCCCAAGAAGGAAAAGGTGTTTTGAATCGGGTTTAAGATTAGATAAAGCCTAGAAGAAGGAAGATGGTTGAGACTACAGCACAAGGGCAGGACTACCTTGATAGGGACCAATCAGCCCTTCTTAGATGGCTAGCGCACTGCCATGCATCAGCATTGCCCATACGCAGTGTCAATGCCAATAACAATGCCAACACTCTGGGTAATTATTTGATGTCAGCACATGGATTGCTAACATTATTGAAGAAAGTGAACTTCTGCGAATGGTTTAGGCATCATTCTGCAGGATTTGTACCCCCTAGTTATTCTTCTTGCGGATCGATGCGAGTGGGTGACTAGTGCACCTCCAGGTGTGCAACACCGAAGCCAAGTCGTAACAACCGATTCCAGTTTCGTTAAATTGCAATTTCGAAATCTTATTCTTGGCATTGGGATTTAATGTTGTGCAAAGATTAAATCCTTACCGCGCTGTTCAAGACCAGAGGAGGATCTTCCTCTAATACCAAAACGCTGTAAAGCAGAGCATAAAACTTTGCATCGTCGTGCTACTTGTCATTCGTGGAAGTGAAGAGTAAAGTAACTAATTCTAAACGGTTTGCAGAAATATTGCTTAACCATCAGAGCTTGCATCCTAGTGTTTTAAAATCAGGATATTTATGCAAGTGGTTTACTGTACAAACAGCATTTTACTGGTAAGAAGCGAAGACCGCACACCTTTTCCTTCTCTTCTGACGTTTCAAACGTAGGGCACTGATTTGGAATGTCCAAACAAATCATCTCATCAGTGGTAGCTATATGATTGACAACACATTGCGAAGGTTTTCTATGTGAGAGATTCTTGGTGCCTTTTTGGTGACATATCTGCAGGAAGAAGTAGCTGGAAAAAAGCGCTTTTCGATGACGGAAAAATTCAAAAGGACCTTAGATATAAGGCGTTTGTCGTTTTTTACAACTTCTTTTAAATTCCAATCAGCCACAAGTCTTTCCTTTTGGTTTATTCTCATTTAAAGGTGGGTCAAGTGTGGCATTTTTAGGAATTTTAGTGAGTCAAATAAAGTGAAATGTTAATAAATTGGTCAGAAGGCTGTTTTTGTTTGGGCGATGCCATTTCCCATCCTTCCGTTTTAATGATTAGGGCATTTAAAGCTAAGTAGTTTCGGCTTGCTAACTAAGACATTTTATCTTCGCTTTAATGGCAGAAGAAAGCTGCTGAACGAGATTTTGAGATTGCATGTTAAGCTCCAGAAATACGCTTTTACAATGAATAGGCGAGTCCAGACCATGATTGTTTGAAAAAAATTTTCTGATGACTGTAAAGGGTGTTTCTGCCCTATTCTTGATTATAAATCGCAAAAAAATATTCCACATCTAATGTTGTCATCAAAATTATTCTTCGGAGTAGTAAAGAGCTGGAACCTATGCCGTTAAGCGGGGTTGGTAGACTTGGACTCATAAGTTCCACTTTTTGGCCAGGGATATTTTGCAGTGGCAGATCAAGCAATCACAGGATCGAGATGAGACCTGGCTTTTTCATCGACAAAGCAGAGGCTCTTTCTTCCTTTCCTCCTTCCATTTTTCCCTTCATTTTGCTCCTACTCATCGTATCGCCTTCTTTCTTTCTCTCTTTCCTTATCCGAATGCCCATCCTCCTTCCCGTGACTTTAAATCCTTATAGCCTGCTAGTAGATTCTCCTCTCAGAAGTAAGTTACATTCAATTTGCGTGCATCGAAGCGGGCGCCAAAATAAATGCGCAATGCATCAAGGCTAATGCATTTGCAAGACCTCTTCTCCTCAAAGTGGATCCAACGTTTAAGCTGTTATAAATCATCTTTACTGCTGCCCTCAACCTGCGTATAAGACCCAAAAAAAAATATTCTGAGGTGAAATATACTAAAGTTGCCAATATTTACCACCTTTTCAGGACATGCCTTAACCAGACCCTTACAACAAATTAGGCCCCCTTTTATCCGACGTGTTGCTTGACTTCCACACGTCAACTGCTAGCATTCATGTAATTATTTCAGCATAGCCTTCCTAGTCCAGGGAGGGATGGTAGCATGATCCCTTGCATGAAAGCTACTAAACTGCTGAATTTCATAACTCGCACTTCCAACCGTTCAATAGAGCACGGCTGCTTCCACAGAAGTACAACATTTGGTTTGCTGCGGTTATAACATGCTCATGGGTATCATTCGATCATGCAAAGAATATGAATTATGTCACCTTTTAAAATGTGCTGTATGCAACAAACCCATACTATAAAAGTGTCCAACTTCTAGGAACCTACAAGTTCTAATGTCATTTAGCACAAGATAATAGTAAGTGCGAAATTTCAGAGGCTACTGAGTGCCTTAATTGTGTGCATCAATTTTGGAAACAGATTTAGCATCCACTAGGCGGATATCGAGGGATCGAGCTGAGTAAGCTGCTTTTATGCATGGTTGTGTGGCAAAATTGAGCTGTGCTATGACGGATTGTGCCCAAGAAATGCAGGTAAATGATTTAATGTGCAGAATACCTTTAGCATTCATGATGGTGTGCATCCAATATTTGCATACCCTACAATGCGGTGACATTATAATTGGCACTTATGCTAAAATAGAGTCTTAGTGCTGCAAACCTTTTAAGGCACAAGAATTGGATGCCTACAAGCATTGGTAGATGAAATTGGCTACTTCAACGACGGCTAGACATACAGCCAGAGTCAAGTTAACGATGTTACGTACGTCTCAGTGCGACAGAGGAGAAATGATTCAATTTAAATATTCTAAGATCAAGGCCATACCCTTCATGTCACTTAACAGTAAGCGCCGTAAACATGGTTAGTGGTTTTGAGAACGCTATTTTCAGTGGTAATTTACTGAAGAAAGATGTAAGGGGAATCAAATCTTCAATGCATCGCCAGCCCTAAGATTACTGATGCGAAGTTTAAGGGAGGAATTCCCATCATTTAACAAGTTATACGACATGTGCGATTTCGCACACTACCCCTGTTTCACTGCCATGCTCTCAATGCCAAGTAGCATTGATATCATTGGACCATTTTTATTGATAACAAAAGGCTGAAGATGCAATTTCCCGTGCATCGTATTAATGGAGCAAGCACAGCTGGTCTCATAAAGTGTCAACTCGGTCCCCACTTGACTGGTGCAGAAAGAGGTCACAAGCAATGCTAGCCCAGTGGTTGGTGATGGTGGCTACGCATTCGCCGCAAATTGGCAAATAGTGAGGCTGGTTAAATATGCGCCTGCGCGTTAGTAGAATAGGCATGGCATGCATGAAAAAGCTCATCCGAACCATTCTCTTGCCTTAGTTTGCATTAAGAACATTAAAAATCTGGTGGGATCATCTCTAAAGAGCTGCGATTGCTGCGCGTGAAGGTCTCTCTCCTTCTTATCATTCTACGGTAACGGGCTGTTGAGTTATAGCAGCACTTTATTTGATCTTGCAATAATTACTACTCAGCGCCAAAATTAGCCCATCTGTATGCGTTTCTCAATAAAGAAAATGCCTCGTTAACGATGAGATGGCAACTACCATCCAAGCAGCATTAATTTCATTGGTGGTGAAGAACTATTGATCGGTCGCAGCGATCGTCGTGTAGCAGCAGTCTGCTGGCGGTCTTGCAGACACTTGATTCGGGTGGCTCAAAGCCAGTACGATTGTCACTGACGCGTAGACAGACGCAGTCAGAGACAGGCTGGATGGTACCTCGTATTCTCTTGCAACAACATGCCAACGATTGGCTTATGCGGACGTTTTCCCACATCAAGATAGAATGCTATATGGCGGCCGAATTTTCCGCCGCCATTCAGATAGGGTAAATCCTCAATATTAATGTAGTTATTTTTTCCTCTGTGACCAAATATTATCCCACATTAGAAACTAGGGCTCTACTCTATCCTTCACGCATTTCACGCACCCTATTCATGATATTTTCCCCAAGGATGCACACTTAGTTCAAGTTAAGGCCTAAGCGTGGTGCTAGAAACTTTAAGCATTTGCTGTAAAGCAAGCTATAACGTGCTGCTGACCCGGGTGTGTGTCCGTGTGTCCTCGTTCCTGGCAAGCTTCCCACCAGGTAGTCAGACCATTAGTTTCTAGTGTCGGACAGATGTGATTTAGCACAGTGAAGGGACTCTCGTGTACGAGTGCACCCTCCTACCAGGGGACGCCACAGAAGGCAGGCATAATCATGGTGATAGGTTGACGATGGATTAGCGCATTTTCATAGGGCTCAGTGAGATGCAATTTCCGAGTGTTTTGCGAATTGTTCAGAGGCACACCTCTGCGTTACTGCGTAATCGGGTTCTGCAAGAGCCTGCTCCAAGGAACTTAATGCAAAAACTAAAAAGGTATCGTAGGGATATGCGTAAGCATCCATCTACCAATAGTCGATGGCAAAACGTGCTGACCAAAAGCTGGAATTAAGGAATATCTTTGTCATACATTTTTCTCGCAACGTCGCCTGCATTCAAGAATCAGTATTTAAATAAATGATCCTGCATGTTCGTTAGGCTTTGAATGTTGCCGCCAATTTAAACTTAAGTGCCCCTTTTCGCATTACTTTTGCAGCACATTCAAACAGGCTTTAAGGTTGCCACACTACGTACCAAGCAAGCTTTAGCCATATCCAGTCGTGTGTGCCCTTCCGTTGGCAAAACACCACCATCAGGCCCAAGACGCCTTCAATGCCATCAGAAGCGATTCGTATTTTTGCCATATTGCAAATAACTAGATGCGCAAAATAGATGAGACGGCCACCCTAACATCCTTGCCATTTTCATTTTGTCAGACTATTGGAAAACCACACGTTTAGCCAAATTGCGCTAATTGCTAGTGCCGTTTGAGTAAAGCCACTTCTTCCACCTCACGGACACCAGGACCTCTAAATGTTGCGCATAGGTAGTTGAGCGAAGGATTGGTTGTAGCATATAGTTCGTGTCATTTTTTTTCTAAACCGGATCATGCATATTAGCGGGGATGCTCCCGACACCTAAAAGGAACAGCTTTGCGCATTTACTACAATCCTACCAGTCTGAATGAATCCACATTAAAGGAAAGATAAGGATTGTTACCCAATCAAACCACCAATGCACGGATTTTGTTTGCCTTGAACATAATGCAATCAAACAGCAACGACTCCTTCTAGCAGGTCCATGCATTGTTTCCCTTTTTGATTTCAGCACACCGCTCGATCCACTCAAGTATCATTGCAATGAGCCAAATTTTCTGCAAATTTGCATCCCACAGGTGCCGGATATGCCTAGTGTTTTGCAAAAGGCTCCCATAGCAACTCATCTTTCCTCTACTTTATGTCGGTGAAATTGCTGCACGTGCGTCTTCCTTTCTAAATTCCGATTTGTTGGGCAGCGTTCCCTCCATGTTTTTGAACCACTTCAATGCAGTGGACTTCCAAGAATCCAAAGCGGCTGAGTGCGCTTCTACGAATCTGACTCCTATTCAGTTTGAAATCGCAATCATTTGTGGCCTATTCTTCTTTAAGCTACATTTTTATCGTTGCCGAGGATGGCATTTCCTTAAATGCGAGTATTTGAAGAATCATTGTCATTTGTTCCCATTGACTACGTAGGAATGTAACAAATTTTGCTAATGGCGCATAAGTTGCTATTGTAATTGAGTTGAATTGGACTGAGCATCACATATGTAGCAGTAACGGCAGCAACAACGGCAACGAAGTTGCTTGTTTGGTAGAATACCAAAGTCATCTGCGCAAGCACGATTAGGTTTAGGTTAAATCTAATATGAGAGTCACCTAAACGGAATGTGAAGTGAAGCCATAATCACTGATCACCTGTGTGCATTTAAATACTCTTCAATTTAGACTTATTGAATTGGTTGGTCGAATGGGTGGAATTGAAGTCGCGAACGTGAATAAAGGTCCTCCAATGTTAAGTCATATTGTCTACCATGTTTATGCCACAAAAGCATGATTGCAAGTATGGTGCTTGCTGTGAATCTTTTCGTGTTGTATACTCGCACATTTTCAATGCGGTTGCGTATAAACCTGCAACTGTTCGCTTTCACTCCCTAATTGGCGCATCCGGTGCATGATTTATCCTAAACATTATGTTTTTACATGTAAACCATTATTTGTAGGCATTTGACTTGCATTTGGTGTTTCAAAAAGTGGAGTCATCGGCAACAAGTGAATCGGAATTATAGCTGAATTGACTGATGCCGAGCGAGGCCTGTGTATAGCACTTAGGAAAAGCTTAACAATCCAGCTGTGCATAACACTACATGCGAATATGCATACTTCTATGGTCACTCTAATCCACTCAAGCACACTCGCGTGGGTAAAGGCGCTTGCACATTAAGATGTCGTTTCCACCTAGCGTATGTCATGGCAGCTGAAGGAGCAAGTTATCTCTTTTCTGCGGCACTAAGGCGATTTCAAACAGGGTGTGCGGAATGCATAAGAAGAAGACGTGGGGGTATTACAAAGCTAAACAAAGCTAAACTGTTGTACGGAACTTTGTCTCAAGTGTGCGCATGAATAAGCACGTATGCACAGGTACAGGTGTGACGCGGTAATCGAGTGCCGCGCGATAATAAGGGTTTTCCCAGAAGACGATCTCTTTTACAGATGCCAATGCTTTGGCTTTTGCTTAGCATTGTCAAGTTAAATCATGAGCATTTACTTATTATTGTTCAGCGGTTGTCAAGAAGGAAGATTCTGACTATTTGAAAGAAAATGATGCAGGGCCTAACGATACTGAGGTGAAGGACACGCTAAAAATTGTTATGAATGACTGTCACGGAGCGTGTGCATGTGAGCGCAAGAAAGGCAGTGAAGATGAGGGACTTGGTAAATGGGCCAACAACACCACACTCCACCGTCCCGTTGAACACCTGCAGGATCGTCTGCACTGTTCAGTACTGGAAACTACGACGAATGGTTGGTCATGGTCGTGAGACATGTTGCCATCGCTTGCATCGAGTGCGCCTACTCAAATTGGTTATAAGGCTTGTTGTTTCATCATTACTTTACCGAAGTCATTATAACTCACTTTATACAGTCATTAGGTGAGCGGAGCGGATAGTCGTGTGATTGAGAATGCACCCCTACCAATTTCATTAAGCCCATTGCTAAAACTTCAAATTAGGCCTGTGCTTCCTCGCGTAATGCTAAGCGCAGACACGCGCACACGTCATGACTTCAGTGTAACTGTGCACGTTAGTCCTATTGAGAGGCAAGAGGCGCCAATCGCTACTGATTCGTGAGCGCTCGTAGTTACCGTCCCCTAATTCCCTCGAAATCCACAACCAGCTGGCCAGAGGAGACATCCCACTTCTGAGCCTGAATAACCCAGTGATCTGGGTGGCACTTAAATGCAGCAAGTGATCGTTCTTGTCTCTGGTGTGGCCATCGGTGATTGCGTCAATCAAGGGGAGATGTGTAAAAGGAGGCCTCTTAATCTGGTCCAAGGTGGAAACTTCTTTGATGTTGCGAACTTTGACCGCCTTGCGCAAAACGAGTAATTTGCTTTTTTTCATGCTCTTCTGATTGGTGTCACTGAGCATATTCATTTTTGTGGGCATTGAGGTGCGGTTGAAGGTTTAGATAACGTGCGTCAATCCGGTGGGTTATATATGTAGGGCTCGTCTTAATGTCACCCGCTGTCATCCGATGAGATGAGTTGTCATGAATGTAAGAGACAGCAATCGCCCATTTGCCAGGCAACTTCTGTTGGCTCACACAGATTTCAGCAGATACATTGTGAGTGAAATTGCTCTAGGAGTGTAAATTCGAGTAACAACAACAGTTTCCTCCTTCTGCTCTCCTTGAAAAGAAAAATTATAGTTATGTTGTGCTCGAAGCACACAATGTCTTATGTAGGTAGAATAAGTGTTCAAAGATCACTTAATTGTCATTGTCATTGTGGGTCCTTTACAGAATACAGGGAATCGAGAACATTGTGTCCTTTGTCTTTGTAATGGCAACTTACCCCAAAAGAAGGTATAATCACCAAGGCAACTGTTGTAAACTGATGGCGTTTCGTCACAACTGGTAGCCCGATTCTGTCTGCGTCTCATCGATTCAGCGTACGCAAGTGTGGCAGTGCTGAGCTCAAACTCACAGACTGCAGACGCACTTCTTGCATTCGTTCGGGCGCCCTAACAAGGTGGGATTCAGTTTTAGTCTTGACTGGTACGGAGTGGCGTGGACTAATCTGGAGTTGATAATAGGTAATAATGATTTGCTTATCTTATGTTCACCTCCTCGATCGTCATATGTGACGCATAGATGCTCAACTTTACGAGGCAATAGCGCTGATCCTGCATGTAGCGGCGTAAAACGACGAAATTCTTATGTAATATTAAGCGCTGTCAGCATTGAATGTCTTTTAAAAGGCAGCACATTTCTTCTTGAATGTTAGGAATTGCAAACGTAGGTGAGCGTGAGGTGAAGAGTCCATCTAAATAGTTGCTAGAGAACTCTGAGATTTCAAGGTGGGCATACTCGCAACTACTTGCCGATCATGTGAGCGGAATCCAAGCTTATGCAAACCTATATCCTTGTTTCATGCCAGAGTGTCAATGGCTCCATGTTGCGGTGATGGTCGATGGTAAAGTTATTTAGGACGAAGAAAGGAAGATTGAAAGGACAATTGCCTAATCTGGCAATATTGAGCGGTTTTACAATTTCACCCCAACTTTCTACTCGACTTCATTTTAACTCAGCAAGCTAATGTCAGCTGATTGAAATTCGCTTGCTTTAACTGGCGTCTGATAAGATCACAAGCCTCCACGACTTTGGATTGCTGAGACCAGTGCAAGTAGGAGAGAGCCTGTGAAGCTGGATGCACACATCAGCCGCAGTGTTGACTACGTCACAGTGAGAAAGCCTCAGACTCGTCTTCTGTGAACTGCGCGCACTCCCATTTGGCAAATCGCTTTAGCAACTACAAAAGCCACCTAAACTAATATGCCCCCTTTGAATTTTCTTTAATGTATGCAAAATCGCAAAAGCCATGATCAAGCAAAGATTATAAAGAACCTATTTTCCCTTATAGACATCTTCCAAGTCAAACGTCGACGATATTTCCACGTCCAAGACTCACTGTGTAGACGGTTGCTAGGGCGATTAACATCCTAACGAGATGGCTAGCTCCGAACGGTCCTCAGCCAACGAAGATACTGTTAGCAGTTGCTCCCACTCACTGGCATTTTGTCTGCAATTTGCTTTTGAACAAAACAACATTTTCCTGCAAAATATTTTTTTTCGAGTCTCTTCGACTAAGCACCTTTTTTTCCATTTCCATAGGAGCATTTGAGGAACTTTGCACAGGAACAATTTTAAATGAAAGGCGAAACTGGACATCTGTCCACGACATCAATAGGTTTTAAATCTTTGCACATAGATGCCAAAACAAATGTTTTACCACCCATTATAGCCTAAAGAAAAGCACACCTAGCAACAATTTTTAGTTTTCATTTTCTAAATCAAACTATCTCACTAGCTGCGTTACAATAAACAATAAATGTAGAAATTGAGTAGCCATCGTGTCTTACGTTTCTCCTTCAAATTAAAATAAAATTGAGGTAGGAGAACGCCAATCGTCTGCAACTCACGTGATTTTAGGGGCGATGGTGCATGCATTGGGATGAAAAATGAGCTACAAGATAGTCTTTCACCTTGTAATGTAGCCGTGTAGTGATGATGCGAATCAGAAAGCAGGCCTTCCTTATTCTACTGCACAAGTGAAGTCGGTTCATGGCGTATTGCTTGCTGCGAGTATCCATCTCCATGACCTTAAACAATGAGTGGAATTCGATGTCAATTCTCTCCACCAAATCCTTTGTTATGCCGGCATCTAATTTCACCGAAACTCACTTTGCTTATACCTTCATTTACAAAGAAGCCGTGGTATTTTCTTGATCTCTGCTAACCTCTGACAAATACGTCATCCTCCCGCCAAGCATGGCATCAGTTTGTAGTATGGTTTGCCTCTCATTCACCGATTCTCCATGCAAATCGTTCGACATCTCTGAGCCTCATTGCACTGTCAAGTAATGACGGAATAAATTGTCCACTTCAAAGTTGTAATGATATCAAAATCCAAACGCTGCAGGCAATCGCAAATTCTAGTTCAGTGTCTGCTGAGCTAAGCGACGGGTGATGCCCGATGTAATAGAAAAAATGTGAATAAATGGAAAGGGTGATGGGCAAAGAAATTCCTATATTGCAAACAAATGAATGAATTGGTTGGCGTTGCATAGATTATTCAGAAATAAAGGAATAAAATAAGAGACTAAAAAAGCATGGGAAAATGAATAAATGAGTAAATCAGAAACTAATAAATAAGGGAAAGAACGGATATTTGCATGGATTTGGGAAAAGGGCAGAATTTCGAGCTGAAATATTATTGAATGAGTAAAGTGCGAAATAGTGTATGGTTGCACCACATAACCGGAACTAAAATAACGGAAAATTTACCCATTTGGGTGGATTACTGGAGATCAACTTGTCTCACACCTTGTGGGCCACCGGTAGTACGAATAAGGCGGCGTTGGATTGGTGGATTTCTACCCGAACGTCTGAACTGGTCACAGTACATAGCCTGTCTGAGATGCGCATCATGTAATGCGGATGCGCATACAATAAAACGGCATTCTAGAGCTCTGCTTGCTTTTATTTATTGGATGAGGTAGGCAGACAGTTATGCAAAGCGCAATCCACTTAACTGCAACAGACGAGTTCAGTCAGCGTGCTGGCCTGCATCAGCACTAAAGGGAGACTCACTCGTGCCGTACCCTGGGTTGAACTGTGCACAAATCGGAGATGTAAAATGGGTTTGAGTAGAAATGTTGGTGCGAAGCAAGAGAAGGATCGAAAAAAGGAAATCGATGTGGCTTAATATGTTGATAGTTTTGTTTCTTGACATATGCACTTATTATTGTTATCATTTTGGTGAAATACGTCGCTTTAACTATGCCTGAGGAAGATAAGGTGTTCCACCTTTCACATCGTTGACTACAAGATAACCTTGAATGACTTGTCTAGTCGCATGAGAGGATGCGGTCCCATTAATGTTAACGCAACGTTATTTGATCGTAATTGTATGCGTGGTACATATTCATGATCTCGTTATTAGCAGCCAACTGAGATTGAACCCAGTCGCATTTTGAAGTGTTTGAGTTGGTGAATAGTTGAACCCTAAATCGTAATTAAATAGCTTTTCATCTTCGCTGACTTTTGCGCCTTTGTCACCATGAGTTTCCTTAGGTAAGACTTTTGACTCAGTTACTTGAATTGCACAGCACTGACTGATTGGGCACATTTATTGATTACTGGCCATTGTGTGCTGCTGAAAATGGATTCGACTTGACTAGCTGCACTTTTGCTTATTACATCTTAGTTTGCACTTGCCATCAACGCGCAGCCAGTGCTGATATATTGGCCCGTTACAGCAAGTCGGAGAAAGAAAAAGATGAGAGGAATGCAATGATGGAGATTTTGTGTGGTATCTTTTAACCCTCAATTAAATACGCAGCTGGATTTTATGCATGGAAAATTAATGCCAGTTGCGCACGCTAAAACTTGTTTGCAAAGACATTCAGAATTCAAACTTCTGCCACACATCTGTGCAGGTTAGCGATTGGATGCGATAGTCAGACCCCTTCAGGTTGCGGTAAGATGCTAAGCCAAGGTACACCATAAGCGTGCAGACCACTTTTCTACACCTAACATGCGTGCAAATGATTTCTGATGAGATAACTTTCCGATTTTAAATACGACTTTTGTATAATTATTGATTGAGACCATCAGGTTTAGTTTTCCGTCCTTAGATGGAAGGTTCTCTAAAGAACTCGAGGATAATGCTTGTAATTTCGTAGGTGTGAATTTCTCGCATCATTTATTCCAAAGCAACTATCTGCTTCGCATCACTAAATCGTTGTTTATTTTCTAAGCTTCTGTGATTGGTGTAAAGTGGTCCGCAGACTTCCTTGACAGGGCCAAGACATCAAATACGACCGAGATTCATTCACCCCACATCACCAAAATGTGTGCCAGATAAAATTTCACCGCAGAGGCGACCAAGGTTTTTACAGACGAAATAAAGTTCTTTCTTTATGTAAGTGGCTTTTAATTATTCGTTTTTGTCCCCATCTTCAGCTCCCCCTGGTGGATTCGGTTTTATGCGTCTCTTGAATGGCTTGCACGCATCGTTGCAAATTAGCTGCAACACCAGCATCAATAGCATGACTTGAGTGCAAAGCATCTGCGCCTCTTGGAGCACCATGAGAGAGAGGACTTTATATGCAATGACAAATTTCAACTTTGCATTGCATTTTCATAATAGTCCAAAACAACTGCATGTTACTAAAATTTCATTAGTAGACAGCATAAACGCTGTCGCAAGTTGAGAATAGTATTGGAGGCAGTGCTGATGATGTCGCCTACTTGCCTCTGCCAAAAGCATGGTACAATCGATTGATCGCGTCTGTTTAGAAGAGTTTGACGAATTTCGATAGACGAACTTAACCTTGCAGATTTAAGTAGGGTTTTAAGCAGCAAACATTGGTTGTAAACGATGCTTTGCTCAGGGTTGACGAATTAGCCCCACATCCAGTGCCCCCCATGCCTACTAACTCACAATTTGGCGCAAATTGGTTGGCATATGGACGCATATCTTATGCTTGTTGGATGCAGTTGGTCGTGTTTAGAAGATTCAAAGCCACTGATGGAAAGCTGCGAGTAGAGGCGGTCGAAGGAGCGGTGATCTGCGAAATTAATTTGCCTGCAAAACAAATTTTAAAGACAGCGCAACATTGCATTAGGTAGTCATTTTACGGTCTCCGTCACCCTTACAAAACTTACAAAAGAAGCACAAGCGTTGAACGCTAACAAGGCGGATTGGGTTTCAGTAATTTATTCCCTTCCAACGTAGGGTGATGCTTTTGTGTCAAGGATGGCCTGTCAAATTTTTTGCCAGAGTTCCCCAAATAATAGGCAACGTTTCCGTTGTGCTAACCGGCAAGATTTTATAGTGCAGTAAACTTCTGCTTTACTGGCATGGCTGCGGTATTGCGGCGAGATAGGCGTCCACCCTCACAAAGTAACCTATGCAACTCATTGCGCTTGCGATCTAAAGCGATTTAGGCTTAATACCTTAAAATGAATCCAACAAGAAAAAGAATTTATCGCATGATAGCAAATCAAATTTTTATTGTATCCAAACACACCAAAATTTGATAAATGAACCAACCCTTGTATGGCGTGTCACTACGCTAGAACCACAATCATTGGGACTCAAAGGACCATGCATCAACTTTAACATTCAGGCACTGGCAGTCCATTTTTGCCTTTCATGCTGACTAACGAAAATAGGTAGCACCTTGGAGGCGATGAAGACGGCAGAGGAGTGCAATGCAATCCTAATTACGACGACCAGCGTAAAATGAATGCTCTCCACTGTTGTAACCGTAAAAGGATCACTGAAATCGATTGTAGATAAGCTCATAAAGTGTGGCATGATCAAAGCATCTTACTGAGGTAATTCGTTAATTACAACACTCGGTAGCCTGAATACCGCCTTATATTGACAGCACATTGTAAGACGCGTAGTCATTGGCGAGTCGTGAGCGCGCAGGTCGAAGTAATTTGGGATGGAGAGATAGAGCACCTTCCTTTTTATTATTGCCCAACCCATTTCCAATAATATTTAGTTAATCCTAATTTTTATCTGCAAATCGTTATCAAGGTAGGGAAGGTGCCAAAGAAGAAAAACCAACCTGATTGACGATCGAATCCCCACTCACCGGCCCAATGCTAGTCATCTGCCTGTGCACGGAGTACAGTATCATTAACATGCAGTGCAACAGAAGTGCACAAAGAGATGGCAGGGCGTGACGCCGTATCACTCAAAGGTTTATTCCATTTGGCACGAGTAAAGACTATAAGTTGTCCTCACCTTTCACTTTTCAATCGATGCGATAGATATCACCTCAAAAGAAAATCGAGCAAACATTCCAATCCCATGTTCCATTTTCATTCATACAACAGCACCTGCACCGCAATCTAGACCCGACGTTAGCGCACCCACTCTCCTTCATCAAAACCAACCAGTATTACTGTATATAAAGATTGCAGTAATTGAAATTTCCAAATTAAGTTTCGCAAATTGCCCATTTTGGTGCCTTTTAGAAAAAACAAACGTTTGTAATTCTGGAATCTATTGCTTTTAAGACCCTAGAGTCTTCGGTCTCGAGAGAAAGACTTACTTGATGCAAAAATGCATGGTATGTGTCAAGAGTGTTAGCTTTGCTTCTCACACGCACACATTCTTAAGCATCGACTAAGGAAGGAGAGTGAGTGTCGCGCCACAACACGATTGCTTTGGTGTTAGGCATCATGTGTTGGCTGATGCTTAGAAGGAAAATGGAAGTGGTGCTATCAGTGTTCAAGGATGCGCAAACTTTTACTTGGCAGAATATCTTTGCCGATCAGCCGGCTTGCCAGCCTCGACTGTAATGTATGTGAGTCCATATGGGAGGCGTTACCATCCACTCTCCGTGCGGTCCTCGAGGCAGGTAAATATGAAGCGCGGTGTCCACTGCCATTATTATCTGTTTTAGACTTGGCACTTCGAGAAGCTTAGATTGTAGAAAGGTAAATTTAAAGCTTACACAGAAGAAGGAGGAATTGACATGGGTGCTGTAGTTGCATCGAACGCTCATAGCGTGGCGTAGCACTCATAAGCGTGAGGACATGACCATTGCCACAATACTTTCCACTACACATCACTGGATAGCCAAAAAGACCATGGCTTTGCAGAACGCTCACAAGCATCGCAACATTATTGCCAGCTATCGCAAACTGATAAATCTCGCATGTCACACATGTGTGGCGTATGAACTCGAATGAGGCACTCAGGGAATGACATGCGATGCTGGTAGGGCAGACGCCAATTGTAAATTGTGGTCAGGGTGTTGTCGGCCCCTTGATGTCAAACATACGTCAATAGAGTGCTCTGGTCCTCCACTCGCCAGCTCCCTATTGACTTAGCATTTTGATTACACTGACTTCGGTGGGAGACTAGAGGGCATACTACCTCGCTCACACAGCC
The DNA here is from genome assembly GCA_036345935.2 of Taenia hydatigena. Taxonomy (NCBI): domain Eukaryota; kingdom Metazoa; phylum Platyhelminthes; class Cestoda; order Cyclophyllidea; family Taeniidae; genus Taenia; species Taenia hydatigena. Next base: position 174,332 of record JADWOT020001434.1, on the reverse strand, counting down.
ATTTAATCACTACTTCTGTCAATTGTTGCATCCATGAAGGCGCAATAAAGGTATTCAGAAACCATGCGTGCATGCTTTAAATTGACATTTTATTAAGCAAAGGTGTGCTAATACGGAAAATAGGTGGCGGAGCGATACCCCTCACCCAGCTCTGTTCATTTCATTTACGCCGTAGTGACCACTCTACGGCTGCCAAACCACAACTTGGGCATAGCTTACTGCCGTTGGTCTAATTACCTGATCTCATCTTTGTTTGCCTATGTTAATCTCACTAAAAGCGTCTAAAGCTCAAGTCGACACAATCGATTGTTCTTGTCCAATAAATGACCCGTGTCAAGCATGTGTAAAGCGGCGAAATAAATGCACTTCTTAAGTGGCAACGACCGCTAATTAAGGAAATCATTTAATATTACAATGAAAAAGAAAAGACGTTGCTTGTCGTTTGCTAAAAACATTTTCCGCCCTAAAGCTAATGCGTTTGCCAACACTGATTTGCATTGCCTATTTACAAGGCAGTCTTTTCGGCTCAAAATGTATGCGGCTTCGTTCAGATATGCTCCCAATAAAGTTGGGTGCACACGTCTAAGATATTTACGCGATGTAGCATGTGGTCGATCCATAGCGCTAGATTGGCATTTTGTGCGTAAAATTAGGCTCCATCCTGATGGTTTGAAGGTATGCCATGTACACGCTGAGTATCTACTAAGGAGCATTTAGATGATGCAACTGAGAAGAGAGACACAATATGACAGCTGCAGTCTTGCTAGAGGCAAGAAATCGAGTGGAAGGAAGACAGCACGAATTGCTAGAGTGCCTGACATGCTATGCTAGTGAGACATTGGAAAATAAACATTTCCATAAAAGTTGATAAAATTAACCAATGGAACTCGCTTGACCCAGTGTCGATGAAAACCACAATAATGTAAAACCGCTTGCATCTAGGAGGAAAGGGGAGCAAAAGAGGCGGAACGGAGAAAGCGTAAGCTCATAGGGTAAACGTCGCCCGATGGAGGTCTTCGTAGACATCCGACCGTGAAGGAAATTTGCGCCTTCACTTTTACCCTTACTCTCATTTTCTTCGACATTCGCCGGTCCAAGTCTATTGCTGCAGCGTATTTTTCACTTGGAGCATTCACTCGAAAATCATCCGCCTACCATATATACTAAGAGTGCGTGGTGATAGCATTTCTTGACAATGGGCACTGCTAATGCCAGTAGATATATGAATTTGACTCCGAAAAGCGGACTAGTCATCCTCTGTATCTGTTGGTGTTTATGTGCTTCATTACGTATAATGAGTCTTTTTGTTTCATGTCTTCTCAGGCGAATCGGAATTCCGGCTACATGAAAGACAAATCGCTGCCAATCTATACAAAAATTCTTGAGCCGCTTTGCTGCGGTTTGCGTTCATTCATACCACTTTGATTAAGGACACAATCCACTAACGAAATCAATTTCCTCAACACTACACATGCGTGTCAAGCAGTGTATCTGCAGCCAGGCTCTTTCGCCTTCAATTAACTCCGAACATAAAGCTACTTCTATGCGATCAAGTAATTCTATCCCAACAGGTTGTAATAGGACATTTTACCACCACCATGTTGGTAAAAGGGTGGGATGAAAGGAAACATGTCTGACATTCTTTACCATGCGCCGAATGGACTCACCTCTCTCTATGGATAGAAAGACAGACGCGCATTTAACGATCTTAGCAGCCTTGAATTCTATATTCATGCCAAGTGGAACACAAATCACTCAAAACCAATAAACAGATGCTTTACGAGCGCAAACGGACAAAAACAGGGCTTTTAAGAAAGACAAGCACTAATGGAAAGTGATGCTGCTTGAGGCAGACGGATTTGACTTGCACGCATCTAAATGCGGAACATCCGATGTGCATTAAAATGCTCCAAATCACCCAAAATCGATGCGGCGTAACATGGCTTAATTTGGTCGGTTTCGTTCCCTGCTGTCCTGCTTTCATGCGCCCCATTCCAATGGAATATGTTCAATTCCCTTCTCCTCCTTACTCATCTCCCCTCTTCTTACACATGGACAAATTGCACATCGTTGGCATGATCCTCGAATGTCATGGCGAGGAGATCGAATGATCAGCAAAGCACCCACAGCACCTTTTACGCTCATTTCCTTCTCCCTTCTATCGAACCATATAGGTTAGCTGGCACCTGAAAGATAATTCCACTTTGTGTCCACAACTACAACTGCCAACAGCTTTACGATTGGCGCTATTCTTCGTTGGGGTCATGTCTGGTTATTAGCTGACCAATCAGTAGTCCATTCCATTTATCATTTAAGCAATCATTACACCACGCGTCAAAAATAAAACAAAAAATCTCACTATTTGTTTGAGACATGCACAGCCCTGAGTGTTGCAATCGTGAACCTGTTCCTAACTTGCCCCTACTGTCCACTCGCGTTTGACCCAATGGTCGATAATGCCTTGCTGCGGCACTCGAACTGCTCATGCGTAAGTGGATTTTACATTACCCCACCTACCTTCTCACTCACAGACATTGCTTGAATGCTCTTCTCCTCTGAATGTCTATGCAGGTGATTTGGACGCTGACGTCTCGCGGTCTCAACCTCGCAGACTCCACTTCTAGTTAACAAGAATACATGCCATGTGAGAGAGTTATAATTGCCATCTACCTGCCTACCCATCCATATCCAACCACTAACCGGTCATAGCTAGGTAGTCAGATAGGACGCATTCTGATTCATAGCCATCCGGCACCAAACCAATATCGACATCATCGCATTGCGCTAGCTTAGCCACGCGCTCGCACCTTCGTCGGTTTCTGCTCTCACTTCGTTGCTGCATTTCTTCTTTTCTTGGTGTCCTCTTATCCATCATCTGTCATCCATAGAAGCCGAAGGTGAGTGGGAATGGAATCGCTTAAAACATTTACTTTCTAAGACAAGAAATTTTCGATTAAGCTGGTTTGGGAAGCCACTTTATCAAGTGCTGTGCAATTCACAAAACTCCTTGTATTAGGTGTTAGGTCTCTCCACGCGGGAGACAGGCGAATCGCCGCTACCTGCTGTGACCTCCATGGCCAGCGTTGTTCATGCTGTTACTAATACCCCTCTCCTTCCGCCACAATGTTTTTTAATTTAACGGCAGGAAGGAAGGAAAGGAGGCTTTACCATCAGTAGAGTACGTACCTAATGTAATTGTGTGTCATTCTTTGCTATTTTGCCAACTGTTTCCACTGTGGTCGCTTCGCCAATGTTGGTGTCGTTTCCACTTCTCAGCGAGACTCGATGTTGAGTCAATGAGACTAGGATTTGGCCGCTTGCCCACTCACTCACCCATCCATTCATTTATCCACCCAACCACCCACTACCGTGACACACGTCCCGCCATGAACGCCTAACATTGATGGGGATTGGGAGGGAAGGCATGAGTAGTGTGTGTGGCAAATGAATGTCGAATTGGTTGTAGAAGCATGGACCATGGCCATTGTTTGAAGTCCTGCCACGAATATGCTGTGTATCACTGCTGTGTGTCAGGTTCATTGAATGTAATCCCACGGACTGGATATGCGAGACTACGGCTCTAACCACAGTGAAGGACTGTGACACGGGAGGCTGTGTCCATTGAAATGGATGCCATTGACCAATAAAACGCGCATGGTGCAGTGCCCATGATGACGTAGTTGGATGAGAGAATTGCAAGGAGAGGGGATAGCGCCGTGTAAATGCATGGGAAGTGGAGGATGTGTGGGGTGAAAATTTCTTAGAATGCTCACTGTCTAGCGTCAGGTACTGTCCAATTGCGACTCCCACAACCGCAGAGTACCGAATTTGAGAGCTGTCTCACAGTATCACTTCATTTACAAATTCCCCTTTTGCTGTGTAGGCACAGGTAGCCAGCTGTCATCGGCACACGTTTAATAGATCGCCGCAACCCGGTTTTGGCTTCTTCCGTGGTAAGCATTGTCCATGCCATCGCTGCTCCTTACATCACTCTGTGACGTGCACCCTTCGACCTGAAAAAGGGAAAAGAGGAAGAAAAGAAGGACGAAAAGGAGGGACAAGGGACACAAGCGGAAGAAGCAGGAGGCAAATAGCGTAAAATAAGTGAGTGACAAATAAGGAATTAAAATTAACCAGCCCACCAACCATCCGATTAACCAACCAACCAGACAGCATAAGAATAGTCGAAGGAGAGCTTACTGGGCCCAAGATGAGGCTGTGTCCCTGGTAGTCTACAAAGTCACGTACGGAGAGGAAGGTGGGACAATTGTGCCAGCAGACCTGCATACCCAAACACACGCACACGCATACAACTACACGCTCTTATCTATTTCTGTGGGGCACCAATCAAGACGATTAGCTAGAAGGACGAAGGGAGGAACTAATCAACGACATACTTACAAAAAGTAGGGCAGGGAGAGAAGTACACCTTACTTGCCACTGTGAACCGCCACGTAGAGGAACTCCCTAGAAGGTGTAGAGAGTGAGATAGAGAGGTGGATTGTAAGCCAAACAGTGCAATACGAAGTGAGAAGTGGGCAAAAGATACTTAACTACGCCCTCTGAGGTAGACTGAGTCCTTTATTTTTAGGGCTAAAATTTTATCACTTTGCCTAGTCGTGGTCCTTAAATCGCATGCCACCTCACTCACGTAGAAATAATAATAACGCAACGAGTGTACTTTTATCATTCGTTGCACGTGTTTTAAGCAAGCTTGTTCTTAACTAATGAAGATACGTTGATGTGGAAAATGGACAGCAGTGCGACCTCCAATCCAACCCCGTTACTTTTATCCATTCTCCCTGTAAGGTCGCTGCAAATTTTTTGAATGGTTCCTTTGAGGCACAGAGGTGGTAAGTATTCACTGACCGCGTCTTCAGGTCGTGCCACCAAGGGGAAAATGCAATCTGCGGAGAAGCAAGAGATCTCGCATTCGTATAAGAAAGTGTGCCTCCCGGCGACCATTCCACAGCCGCTATGCCACAGGTCGGATTCAGGAAAATGCTGCCAGCACAATAAATAAATCACGACTTTGGCCATTCATGTTAATTTTGGTTAATGGCTTTGTGGCGCAATCCAGCATGACCGACAATCATTGTCTAAGAAGTGATCCATGTCACATATATGTGACGCAATGGAGTAGTTGCCTATTTTAAGCGACAACAACTGCTAATTTTGAAAACCAATGCAAAGTGTAACAAGAAGGGTACGTCATTGCTTTTGTAATGAAAATATTTTGTGATTGGAGGCTGATGCGTTTGTGAATATGGATCATTGGGTTCTCAAATCACTTCCAAATTTAACACTCTTGCACATCAACCTACTGGTAGTTAGTGTGAGCTCTTTCTGAATCATGATAGTAATGATACAAATAACTATCGCTATTTGTCATTCCTATAACAAAAAACGCCAGTGTGGGGGAAATCGAGCCCTTCATTCCCAAGCAAGGAAAGAATTACAAGCTCATTGCATCAACTTCAGTAGGCTTGACTTTTGAAAACTCAGGAAATTATCCACTGAAGTGGGGGTAGACTGGTTGAGGACACAAGCCGGTAAGCAAAAGCGAAGCTTATTGTAAGCGGATGGACTACAGACGTGCCATAAAGCCCTTTCGTGGAAGTACGGAGAGAACAACGGAAATGTTTCAGCACAGTTTGTCACTTATTCCGCACACGCAATGCCTATAGACTCGAGCCTGATGCATGGGCTAAGAAGACTCTAATCGTTGGCTTTGGAATAGAGCAATTGTTTTTAACTATCAGTTTGCCTTCAAATATTGTTCTTTAAGCATAATTCAGTCTAGCGATTTTCGCCTGCTCACATCCACGCATAAGACGGTCACTTACTCAATCGAGAACTTTTGGCGTACGCGGCATGCGCAGTCTATTGCGCAGTCTATTGTGTGCATGCCATGATGAGGATCAAAGGAACTCGATTAGTTAAATTCATAACCAGTGGAATAAAAAATATGGACTATCCACTTATAGTTAGCCTTAGCGAGATAGAATGGATGACGTGAGTTGGTTTAAACAAGAAGCGTGCTCATAGATTCAAATTAGAGGTTAGGAAATAATAGCTTTAAATGCGCATTCATGTGCTCAAAAAACAGAATGGTGCGAGCAGAACGGGCAACACTGGCAAAGGGTGATATCTGCAGCAACAATAAACTGCACGAAGCAGCTACCCCATCAAAGGGAAAGACAATCGATGGTGAGGAAATTAGACGATAGTGGGAATCACAATACAAACTATGGTGATTGCAATGGAGAAGAGCACTGTGCCTTGATGGTCTAATACTCATTATCATCTCAGATGCGGACGCAAAACTGTGGTGTGCCACCACATTTCGTCTATACATAAAAATGAAGAGCAGACACTTTGTTGAACGAATCAGGTGCTACCAACAAATGCTAGTGCCAGTAACGACAGCGTCGACTAAAGACCTTTAATTGTTAGCGAAAGGCCTTTGAGACTGACAACCAAAACAGGCATTAATTGTGGACTACAGTCAGTTGGGTGGACCAAATACGCGTTTAGTAAAAAATGTAGCTGGAACAAAGATACTGCCGAGCTATCTGTCTTAAGTCAAGTTCAGCGAGGTTAAAATAGATGCTGTGCCTTTGTTTAATTTGAAATGGCACAGATCTTTAAACCGGACGTTGAAAGGAAATGACTTGAAATGCGCCTACACATGCAAGAAACACAGACCTACGCCATGCATTGTGGTCTAGAAGCCCCGTGACTTTATAACTAACTCATTTAACCAGTGCTTTGTGCTTCGTTGGGCGGACCCTCGCAAAGCTTGTGCATCTTCTTAATCTCATAAGCGATATGAGGTGTAAGTCTGTGTTTCCTGCATGTGGGTGAGCATTTAATGTCATTTTCTTCCAACCTCCAATTTGAAGTTTTGTGCACGGTTTCCATTAAACAAGGGCATAACATCCACTTTAACTTCGCTAAACTTAAATTAAAGCACGTAGATCAGTATTTCTCTGCTAGCTACATTTTTGCTAAACGACTTTATTCGGTATGCCTGACAGGTTGTAGTCTACAATTCGAACCTGTTTTGGATGCCACTCTCGAAGGTCTTGTGCCAAAAATAAAGGTCCTTGAGTGACTCTTCATCATCGGCACTATCCTGTGTTGTTAGCCTCCGAAGCGTTCAGCAGAGTGCCTGCTCTTCATTTTATGCATAGGTGAAATGATGTAGAGCACTTTAGTTCCGCGTCGGTATCTGAGATGATGATGGGTTATAGACCATCACGGCAAACTGATCCTCTCCGTTGTAATCACCACAACTTGCATTGTGATTTCCACTGCTGCTCAACTTCCTATCATTTATTGCCTTTTCCTCCGATTGGGTGTCTGCGTCGCATTGTTTACCTCTTATGCGGATTCCACCCCTTACCACCTTCCCATCTCGCACCAATCCCTCTGTTTCGTACACACGGATGCGCACTTAAAGTCATTCCTTTCTAACCTCAAAAATGAAGTTATTCGCACGCTTTTTTAACCTTGCTATGCTTAAAGATAAGCAAGTGGCTTTTTATCCTTTTACTGCTTGTATTTTTGGCCAAATGAGTTCATTTGTTAAGCATCGTGGCATCGACACTAACTGCGGAATATTCTATGCATGCCGCGTATACCGAAATATTCCGATTGAGTAGGTGAGTGTGTTATGCACGGATGTGAACGGACGAAACCCGCTTGACCAAAATTATGCTTAAGGAACAATATTTGAAAGGAATCCGCCTAATTAAAGGCAGATGAACCATCTTAAAGCCAACAGCAGGAGTCTTCTCAGCCCATGCACCTCGCTGGGGTCTCTGGGCATTGAGTTGCTGCTTAGGCGACGGACTGCACCTAAACATTGCGATGCCCTTCAGTTTCCGTAATTCATTCAGCATTTATGTGGTAATGCCTTGTGGCGCGTCTAAAGTCTCTCTGCCTGCTTGCAATCAAATTGGATTTTGCTTATTAGCTACTTCTTAAACCATTCTACCACTACTTCTGTGGATAATTTCCTGAGTTTGTAAATGTCCAGCTTACTGAGGTTGGTACGCTGAGCCTATAAATCCTCTTTACTTGATAATGATCGGCTTGATTTTCTTCACACTGACATTTCCTGCATAAGAATAACAAAAAGGGACAATTATTTGCATCGTTATCAATGATTCATGAAGAGCTTACACCAAATACCGGTAAGTTACAGCGCAATGGTAATAAAGTTGGAAGCGATTCAAGAACTCAACAATAATATTTGTCACATTCAAATATGACTGTTTTTAAGGGTCGGTTGTCCATAGTGGACTGAACGAAAGTGCCCTACGACTTCTCTTCGGCTATCTTCAATCTTTACTTCTACTGCCATTTTCGAAGTCCTTTAAGCTCTTTTTGTCGCGACACTACCGAAGTAAGTCATCCACATACTTGGCGTATTGTTTTGGTTGTAACAAAGGTAATTGCAAGTTTTACAAAATAATCACACTAGTGCACTGTGGGTGATCGCGTGCCAAGTGATGGGGGATGGCTAGTACAAGCGGACAATTGAGATAGCTTTCAAATGCGCTTAGAAGTCACTTCGGAAGCAAAGATGACAACAACCCAACGATTTGAAGAGAATAGGGTTGTCTCGATGTTTGAATGGCTGGTAAATTAATCCAGGGCTGCTTTAAGGCATTCAGGAAACATGTCGTCACTTAGGCGTTTAATAAACGTCGAGCTACAGCAGGACATTTGACAGGAATTTGAGAACGAACAAGAATGATGACCAACACAGTAGCCATTGTCTTTTCTCTAGGCTTAAGATCGCATTTGACAACTTGATGCTAATACAAGTGTCACGAAGCTGTAATATGCCCTAAATATCTTTTTGAAGCCTTACGGGAAAGATGATCGGCTTAAAGGGACTCCCAAAGAGGCAATCAACCAATGATTTCCATTGAAGGAGGATTCGCGCCAAACCCATGCCCTTGTAACTGACGCGGTAGAAGCGATTCGAGACTGCAGACTCCAGAACATGAAAGGATAATCGATCCGTCCGGGGAGATCCATACCTGCAAACGCATTGCCTCCAAAAATAAAATTTTATAATCTGAAAGTAATGACGTTCCTATTTTTATAATTTGCATTAATTTTTAAAATACTCGGTTGTTGTCTCCTAAAATGGGCAACCATTCTACTGTGTCACATGTATGTGACACAAGTAATTTCTTTGACGACACAGATCAATCAAGCTGGGATGTACCATAGATATGTTAGATGAGATTAACTGAATGACTAAAGTCGTGGTCTGTATATTGCGTTAGCAGCACTTTTCTGAGCCCAGCATGCGGAGTGTGGAATCACTTTTGTCCCCAGATTGTAGTTCTGCCTTGGTGACATGGCCAAGATTTGGGACAGTAAAGCTCGTTGTTACCATCCCAAACTTTACACAGTCCACATCGACTTAACAGTGAGCCTTACTCGGTGCTGACACCAGCTATGTCTGCGTTAAAACGGATTCAACACCTCAATTTCGGCTTTCTATCGCATCAAACCAGTGGTAATGCCTGATAGTAACAAAATTAGCATTCCTGTAATGTCGAGTCACGAGAAGATGATTGGATTCCAGTTTGACGAATTGTGAGGAAACACAACGATTCTTGTGCGTCATTTATAGCTTGTCCACAATTTGGCTGAAGCCTAAAAATTCTTCGGTATGAGTTTAGATCCCTCTGACACAAAGAGTTCTCGAACCAACTTATTATTCCTTCATTTTCTTTTATAACTATGTACGCCACACGACAATGCACTGTAGTTATCATGTACATCGAATATCCAAATGAAATAAACATCTATAGGTGAGAATTTTGAACATGATTGAGACCAGCATTCAGGTATTAAATGGGCGGTAATTGTCAGAACAATGTTTTGTTGATTAACACGGGTTGGCCAGCACAACGATCCGACAGCCATTGTCACAATCTCTCCCACCACCACACATTACTAGCTAATCAAGAAGATCACAGTCTTAAAATAATCAAGAGCATTGCAGCATTATTGTCAGCTATAAAAAACTCATAAAACTCGCATGCAACACATGTGTGACGTAAGGACTCGATTGGACCGATCAGGCCATGGCATGTGATCATGGTAGGGTAGACGCCAGCTATGAGTTTCTATAGAAGCGAATTTATAAGAATTAGACGCAAAACTCAATGACCTTAGTCTTCTTTACCGCGCAAACAACTACAACTTAATGAGGTGTTGCTAGCCCTCTAGAAATCAATTGTACCCTACTGGAGTAGTCTGATTCCTCTACCCACCGCCTCTTTACCACCTTGGTATTTTGACAACAGTGACTCAAATGGGAGGCTGAGATGCTGGCCAGGCTCTTTAGATCGGCGGATTGATGTATGGCTGGTGGTTGGGCTGCGATAGTGACTCCCGAGTGCCATAATCTGAATGTCTTCTCCTTCCTTTTTTGGCTCTTATATTATTCAGGCTCTATAGACTTAAAAGGTTTTTACAGAGTGGGACTTTATCTGATTGTCCTGATCGCGGCATCCTATTCGCACGATACCTTACAGTCGGGGTCATTTGATTACTACTTCTTGCAATCGTGAAACCCGTAGATGTGTAATAAATGCATGCAAAACTTAATGCATGTTTCAAATCAATTCAATTCCAATCAATCAAAGATGTGTTGGTGTGAGAAGTGAACGGCATTGCGGCGTTCCACTTAGCCCCGCTCTTTTAACCACCCTCTCCGAAGAGCCAGTGTAAATTTCATAACCTGTTCATTTGAGGCATAGGAAAGGTGGGTGGTACTGAACTCGGCTTATAGTTGTGCCATTGGCGCTGAATTACAATCTACAGTAAAATAGATGATCTCGCATTCGAACATCGAGGTGTGCCCTCTAGTGATCACACTATAGCCGAAAAATCACTATTTGGGTTTCGGTTACTGCCATCATTCTAATTAAATGATCACGTCTTTCTTTGGCTATGTTGATTTCACTTAGTGCGTCTAAGGCTCAAGCCGACACAGCCGACCATTCTTGCCTAATAAATGACCTGTGTCACACATATGCGGCGCAATGGAGTAACAGTTCAAATCAAGTGACAGCAATCGCCTGTTTTGAACGTCATTTAGTGTTATGATTAAAAAAGACAAGACATTGCTTGTAGGCTGTTAAAATCGTTTGCTACCTGGAAGCTAAAGTGATTTCAAATGTTGATTTGCATTGTCTATGTAGAAAAACTTCAATATTACTCTTTCCACCTAGTCGGAATTAGAACACTGCAGCCATTTAATTTTTAAGTTTTGCATTTTCGCCATGTTGTTTTCAAGTACACTTGTTATGACCTGCAAGATAGTCGCCTCGACTAAAGCATGGTCGCGGCCTTTTCCAGATATGCTCCCACTGAAATCGGATGTACACGTTTTGGTTATTTACACTACACAGAATAAGATTACATCTCTTTTACTCCTTCACCAACAGAATTGCAGCTTACATGTTACTTATCACACATGGGGTTCGTGACCAAGGTTAGACTTCAAATGCTATAACTTTTGCATCGTTTTAACAAGTTTTGAATTATACAACCAATTAAAGAAATTAGAGCTCCTCAAGACATCTCTTAAGACGAAGGAAGACCTAATACATGGACGAAGAGCAGAACAGAGGGAGAATCCATGGTGCTGGCGTGGTCAGGAGACCAGTTTGCCCAGATGTGGCGAAATGACCAACCAAGTGTCCGCAACAGGCGCCGGAACTTAAGCAAACGGCATAGTGTGTTGTAAAATAACCTATTCGAATAAATGTCAAGTGCCTCAAATGCGCTTGACATTATTACGCTAACTTAATCAGTGTGACATCAGTGGGGCCTTAAAGCAGCACATGACTTACATTTCAGTAAACTTTCAGGCGAAGAAAGTGTAGTTCCTCTTCTGTGTTGTCGTTTCATCTTGAACATTTCATGGCATGGACGACTTGTTGTTGGCTCTATCTAAGCCAATTATTTGTGGTAGCTGCAATCCTTTACCTTTTGCAAAAAAAGCACACCGGAATAAATAAATAGTTAAATAATGACTATGCTATGTGAAGATCGCACTCGGAGTGAAGAGGCAATGGGTGCTTAAAGTAGCTTCTGTGGTACCAACGATGAATCCGTCAACAATGTCTAAGGCGGAATTGCCCCTGCAGTCGCCTAGTTGTACAATGGGAGGATGAACCGATTGTTCACTGAAATTCATAGCTTTCATGTGCAAGCGGTGGTGAATGATTAGGAAATCCTCGGAAGTAGCTGCTGTATTAGTCACAGTTCTTGTCCAAATGCAAGCTTGAAGAGAGAATCTTGTAAATACGTGGGTATCAGATCACTGAATCGTCCTTCAAAACAAACCAATCAGATTTGGGCTAGCGCGTAGGGTCCCAGACGACGCCGCACCTACCGACTCTAGGAGGCGAAGCTGGTTATCTTCTTTTGATCATTCAGCTGTTGTCTGATTGGTTGGTAGGCTGGTAGGAGACAAAGAGCATCTGTGAAAGCAAAATGCATTTTTTGTCAAGTTTACCAGTAAAGCCCCATTCAAACACACACAAGTCAAATGTCGAACCAATAATCGGGGAAGGCTAAGCAGGACTGCTCTAATGCAACGTTCAACAATTATCAGTTGAAGAGTGCCTTCGCCTTCCCGATACATACTTTTACTCTGAAGGCATATCTGTTGCTCTAATAACGTTAATCTCTGCCAGCGCTTGCAGACGGAAACGATGATGAGGACGGTGATGCAGAAGACAATGAATGGATCAAGGATGAGAACCATGGCATGACTGGAGATCACTGTGGTAACAAAACTGCGCATTCCTCAAGCTTCATTTGATTTTAATGCTCGCAGGAAATCCTCTTGTAAAGTATGGCGATGACGCCAACACCGGCACTTTTGACCCTGATACATTCGCATCCAACGTTCTTCCGTCCCTAAATCTTGAAGCCGAGCCCTTAATGGGCTTCATTGCTATCACCTTCAGGGGCTGCTCTAGTAAATAAAGACGGCTGTCGCACTTCCAACCTCTTAACTACTTCTTAAAGCGTAGAACCGCATCTAGTACTAATTAGCTTGCAACTATTTTGGTTGCCCGTAAATGAGCGCGATTAATGGGTTAAGAACTACGGCTGAACTCTCTGCATTTGCCGAGATTCAAGGTGCTGCTATAATCAATTTAGTCAATCCTCCATGCTTAATCCGACTTGTATTGAAAGAAGGAGTGAACGCGCTGGTTGCTTGTAATTACTGGTTCCCATTGCTATCGGATTAGCCTTTTTGGAAAGGCCATTTCTACTTATGCATCATGGGCGATGCCTTTATTTTTAATTGGTACTGACAAAATTCTGACTTTAGAACAATTGAATGCACACAGATTTCGTTTTACCTCAATATTCAACCGTTAAAAACAATTTGTTTTCCACATTGTTCAATGAATGCAGATGAGCGGCGAAGTAATGCCCTCTCCATTGTTCCAATTCAACTAGAGAGAAAGGAATTATTGCTTTAATGTAGTCAATTCTAAATACCGTACTCATAATGCTTACTGAGCTTTCATCCTACAAACGCTACTTTGTAATTCAAAATTCCATTGGGGATTGCTTGTCTCTGGTTTTAAAGAGGCGTGTAAATCACGCTAATGTCTATTCTTAAGCGTGACATTTTTAGGAAGGCTACTAGTATGCTAAGTTAACCATGCCACCTATCCAAAGCAGAGACCAAAGCCTCATTGGCCGAAAATCTACAACGAAGCGTTAAACATAATCAAAGTATTACTTTGATAGCCACACCAGTCAGCGGCGCGTTTACTGCCTCGCTAAATGGAACGATCAAATACCCTCACTCTCCACCTGACTAAAAAGCAGCCTATTAGCAGTCAATTGACTGGAAATTTTGTTTGTGTATAGATTTCAATTTAGCTTTTTCCGACAATTTCAGGTTAAAGCACAGTCTCTACTTACTCTCCCTTAGGGATTCTAATCGAAGACAACACTGAGGAGGCGCCGAAACTAAGTCCGCTAGGAGCCCTTTGATCCTCTTTCCCTGACAACTCCTGCTTTGGTCCGACCAAATCCAAAATTTAAGGCTAAGTTTCAGAACTCGCAGCAATTATTACAATTCTGTTGCAAGATGTCAATTGAAAAATGTCTTTAATCTGACGAAGTTTGGGCATTCAAATTCCAAATTAGGTAAGTAGACTGTTTATTAACATGATAGTCACCTTTGTTTTAATTTATTACTTTTAACTTTTAAAGGAATATAGTGATTGTGCTTGTGATAAGCCGCAGTTGCTTAGCACCATGAGGTCCTTAAATAATAAATAGGGGATTCGTAACTTAAACGAAACATTCGATATCCCGATTTGACCGTTTGATTTTCAGGGACCTTGTAGGCTTCAGATCTGATAAGTAATCCAACTATTCAAGAATGTCCGACTGTTCAAACTTGACAACCATTTGTTTTTAAAGTTAAAATTAAAACAACTGATTGGATAAGAAAGATTCAGAGGGGATATAGGCCAAGCAGAGAGCCCTTTTAGAGGCCAGAAAAATCCGATCGCACGACTGTCTGATTCGATCACTTCGGTGGATTTGCATGCCAAATATCGTTAAATAAAACGCATTGTGACTTTTACTTTGTTTCCAAATTGACGTCTTCTGGATGTCTCCATCTTTGCTAGACGTCACTGGAAAGACTGACTTTGAAGATTATGAAGATTCCTGACAGCCACACTATGGTCGAATGTAAATTGGAGGCAATGAACACGATGGAAATTGCAAACCATACAGTTGTTTGTTTGGGAAGCACAAACTCACACACAATAGCAGGTATGAGGCGAGTCACAGTGTAGCCACGTGATGTTGGGGGACGGCCCATAAATCTAAGGATCCAGAATGGACTGATTTTGACACATGCGCAAGGCTTTAGTGTCCGAAACAGGTCAAGTACATATGCACAATTACTCATGTGTGGTAATGCCGCTAGAGTATTCCAAGTTGCACGTTGATTGCCTTCACTTCCTACCACTCTATCATGCGATTCCATTTCCTATCACATCGCAAAAGACATTGCTGCGAAATTCCAGCTGAAACAACCACATTTATTGGTTCTCTGTTATAAAACCATCCCCTTGTTGCAATTTAATGGTTTTTAAATCCAAGCAAATCAGTTTTAATTAGAGGAATCGCGTGGACCCGCATTCAATCAAAAATCCTAAATTCATATCCAAATTTGTGCTCAATACTCTCATTTCACTCCAGTCGCCAATTTACTACTGTTCGCGGACTTCCTCTTCTCGACAGCCAGTCGGCAAATTAGAAATCCCGCAATATCCTGCTTTGCCTTCTAAAGCATGAAATGCATGAAAGCGTCCTGCAAAACATTCACATTTGCACCATGAAATCATATTTGGCCGTCTAACTTCAATTGAGGTTTTTGGCACGCAATTCAAATATCATCTTTGCATCAAATTAGCTGTAAATTTTAACGCATTGTCTTGCGAGTAATTAACAAGAAAATAGTGGGTGGTACTATTCCATGAAAATACGGTCAGCCGTGAAACTGCAGACCGACTAGTAATTTGACGTGTACCCATTTTCGTCAGTCTTCTCATGCAGGAATAAGTAGAGTCCGACTAACTTTCACCCGTAGTGTGCAGTTTGTTAAAGACAGCTTAAGGAAAAGTAACCAGCCTATAGATAACATATTACCACATTGTTAACTAAGGAAATCTGCGCTTGCGCCAAAGAATGAACGACAAGAATTTGGTAGGAAAATGGCTGGAGTTACCGATTCCCTTAAATGTGTGAAAGGAAATGCTAACAACTGGGACATTATAGCCATTTATGCACGAGCGAATGCATAATGAGAAATGGAAAGACTATGTTTACCGCGAATATTGCTGGTAGTAGTAGTAGCTCAATTTAAACCACCTAGAAGGCGAAGTGGGCAGCATAATTGAGACGATACACAACCCACAGTATCAGGACATGGCATCTGTCTGATAGCTTAGAATATAAGGTCTGGTATACACCTGGTAAAATTGGCAGTATTTTCTCACCTCGGTTCGTTTTGCACCTACCCACGATGAGAATTCAATCTGCGCAGATAGCAACACCAACCGGAGGCTCAGTTCTCATGTCTGAAATCTGTGATGGTCAGGATGCCCTCCCTTACAGTCTCACCAAACACTTTCATGCTAATAGAGCAGAAGACACGACCGTTACGGATGAATTCGCAAGCTCTTAACAGCTTCAGGCTTTTGTCATTTAAATTTAGCACAATTTCACTTTGTTGCCCCAAAGCAGTGGTGCTTTACGAAAGTGCAGGAGCAGTTAAATGGATTCTATTTTACTCCAATCTTCTTTTCACTATGCTGCACAAAAATGCGTTTGCATGAATAAGCGAGATGGATGTGGTATCATTTGCTTTAGATAGGAACAATTTGAGCAGTAGCCTAAGGGAAATCAAAATGTTATGTAATGACAATTACAACGACGACTCATGTCTGCCAATGCGGACTTTTGGGTTTGTGTTTACTTAAGTCAACTCTACAGTGCTCATTTGCTGCATTGTCTACTGCCGATTACACCACCTTTCTTATGTTTAAAACGCCTAATGTATACGACACTCCAAAAAAGCACATCCTCAGGGTGTGGGACACAATTGGCGTTCACCGAATAAAAAGATGGCATTTGGACCTTTATGAAATGAATATGGAACTTGAAGTGGTTTCGTGCTGTCTTCCATTCCATTTAAATCCATCGGGCCAGATAAAGGACGACTAAGTAATACCATCAAAAAATAAAAATTTTTTGTTTAATACCTAATTGAGAGTCCATGCCACAGGTTGCTGAGACAGAGCTAAGAAGCACATTGGGATTGCAACAAAACAGAAAAATGAATAAATTTGGACCTGCAATAGCGCAACTAACACCATGCAAGTGGTAAACGAACCAATCTAGTAAGCATGGTGCAACGTTCAATCTTCATGTCATCCACTGCGACCAAAAAAATCTCTCCATCACTACAGAGAGAGACTAGCTATTTTTTTAGGCTTCAGGCAGCCACGGTGAGTGTGGATGGGAACTTGAAGTATCATGGAGTAGGCAAAGCCATGATTTATTGCTATTTGTGACACATCAGTGGCTTATTTCATCATTTCTGACTTTATTGCAGTCGCCTTCTCTCTAGCCCGACCACCTACAGACAGCATTGCAGAGAGCATAGGAAAGTTCTACTCACCACCTTTGCCTTATCAGGCAACTCTCCTACTTTTTCTCGCTTTGAACAGCACACTACCTCGCTAACATCTCATCGTCACATCGAGGCTGGCCTAGATGGCCGATCTGGACCCATGTGCCATTTATGCGCTGTCGTTCGCCTGGGGCATCGGTCTTGGCTCATCTATGAATATATACACATGTGAAGTATCTTAACATTAAAATCGCCAAATTTTTAATGTTCACAAAAGAATATTTCAAGAGCAACAATATGAGGTTCACCGTGTAATGCAGCAACGGAAACACTTTATCAAAGGGCCGTTGCCCAACATCCCAAGATTTAGTAAATTAACCAATCCTTGTACAACGTGATTCCGAGGGTTAAAATTTCGTGTGGAAGGACCTCAAAGGATCACACTTTCAATTTAACATTCAGTGGCAACCGTTTATCATTGCCTCCGGTACCGAAGCAGCTGAAAGGCGATAAGTTCGGTAATGACCAACGGTGACAGGTGAGACATGTTTCGATGGGCATATAAGAGCGCACTTGTACCAAACTTTAATGATTTTCTGATTAAAAAACAGGAATCCTTGATTGAAATGATGTCAGCAAGCCTTGCGCATCCGATCACGTCTGCCATTACGTTTGTCATTCGTAGATCTTCATGCTCTACTCATAATCTCGAGACACATTACAGCCATTACGATCTGCACGTCCGGTGACCAACCGGACGATTCGTGGGCATCATTGATTCTTCTGCATTCTTAACGAGACGTGTGCTCTCACTGACAAGCCGCAGGCAACTGCAGTGCTAAAAGGGATGCAACAAGGACTGATCTGATCTACTGTCAATGCAAGGCATGATCCAAGCTATTGACCACTGTTACATGCAAATTTTTGCAGTAAGGTGTCACAATCGTGCCAAGCTTTGGATTCCCAATTTAAAGAGACACAGCGACTCCCTTCATAATTACGGAGGTAGTGAAGCATCGTTCCCCACTGGTCATAGCAGTGAGGGTGTATTCTATCATGCACAAGGCTCAAGGAGGCAAAAGATGGTTAGCAAAGTAATTAACGGGTTCTCAAACTTTAAAAAGGAGTTGTTGTTCTTTCACTTTGGAATTGCATTTAATGGGAATGTATATTTGGACTAAGGAGTCTGATGAATGTCCACATCTATTCTGGACCCACTGAGGAGTAAGTGACTTCAAAATGGTTTAAAATTTAGTAATCAGTGCAAATCTAAGTCCAGAAAGGCACACTTTTAAAGCCAATCAAAAAGTGAGAATAAGCAGATAAGTAGCCTTGTAAAGACCGAATAGTGTCGAGAATGGATAAGATAGTAGATGACTAGATTCTCGAAACTAGAAAGGTCGAGGATGTGCGACAAAGTTGGGAGCAAACAGGCTTGCAGTGATGCATGAACATAAAATGCAATAAAGGGCACCAACATTGGGATAAATACAGCCATTAGTATGGAAATAACTGCATGGAGTTATGGATAGGAAGGTAAGGAATGAAATAATGAACTCGCTATAAGCAGTTCAGGCACCGCATTGACTGATAGCGGTCTCAAATGCAAAGAGACACTTTCGCCCGCTAACGCCAACAGTCGAATGCTGGCTGCAAACATGAGGCATGTAGTCAGTCAGGCGATTGGCGCTGCTGAAGATAGAATACACTAGCACTTACCCGTTTTGCTATCATTAGATCAGCCAGCTTTTCTCCAGTTGGACAGGAGGAATGGTGTTACTGGCAGGATAGTTAGTATAAGCACAAATGGGTTGATGCATCGCATGCTTTTTTGCATTTTACAAGGAATATTTAATGTGATCCGCTTAAACGTATTTACAATTGAATGTGGCGATTGCTGACGCTAGGATTTCATGTGGGTGGCTCTATCCAACCAATCAACACGCAACTCGATTAGGTGGCACCACCCGATTTAGACGTAATGGATGCAACGTTGGGGACAACGTGTGGTAACTGTGGTGTGAGAATGCTTTTACTGCCACAACTTTCCAAATCATAGTTTTTTTGACGTCTACGCCTGCTTCCTCACGAGTCGTGCTGATGGGAAGCCTTTCATCCAATCACAATTTGTCACAGTCCCACGCTTCTTCTCATTCGTTGGTGACTACACACTCGAGAAAATGAAGCAGTATGCTGACTCTGGTATGAACAAGTTTGTAGACGATGAACAGTGTGAGCAGAGGTTACACCTCCAAATAGATGTGTGGAGGCACAAACAAGGCGCTGGAGGATGGTCAGTGTACTAAAGCTTGACTGATGATGCTCTGCCTGTGTGCGTTGGGAACGTTCTCTCCACCTCATATTGTCTTATTCATTTCTGTTGTTGTCACCGACCAAAATTGTACACCGGCGATTGGTGCACAAATTCCGTGTGTTGGATCCACGCAAAAAACTCCAATGAGGTTGAAAACATGCAAGTTTTTGCCATGCCGGACATGAAACGTTCAAATTGGCTGAACAGGGCAGCGCATCCGGATTTATTTTATCAGCGATTTCTAGGGTGCTGCGATGGTTCTAGTAAACTTCAGTGCAATGCGATGCACTGAGGAAATAGTAGAAAAGGAAACATAAAGGTAAAACCTGACGCACTATTCCCTCTGCTTTGTCACCCGTTCCTATTCGATCGCAGTGGGTCAGAATTTTAAAGTTCGAGAACATCCTGCAATATTGATGCAAAATCAGCTATTTCTGGTCATGGTCTAGCCACCTAGTGACGTCTTTTGTTACAAGGCGCTGTCGCTTAATTTTAACTGCCCACTTAACTTTTCTACTAAACAGCGATGAGAGCAGCTGCGTTTTTGCATCCTGTTTGCCTCTGTTCACTGCCTGCTCACCATCGCAGGTCATTTTACAGTCCTAGGGCACCGAAAATGCTGCACGCTGTGACCTACACCTAGCTTAAGCAGTGGCAATCCAAAGCGTCTAGACGTGTGAAACCTTGCTCCTGCTATTCGTCCAAAAAGCGTTCCATTTTTCCACTGCCTAAGCAGTGCTGAGGGTGCCACCCAACTTTCTACCTATTTCTGCGGAGGTGTGATACCATCAATGCTTCCTGCATCCCCCATCATCTCGCTGCAGCCTTGCTGGATCTACAGCCTGCAATTCCTATGCAACTTTGCTTTTTTTCCTTCCCTTTGGTTTCCTCTCGCGAAGTAAGAGCTCTAATATCTACTGTTTCCAATATTTATCGAACAATGCTAACCACAGCTTCCTCGTTGAAGTGACGCCTTTCCAACATGCTCGCGTCGTGGCAGAGTATTCTACTTGTGCTCATGATTCTAAGTGAATTCTGAGACTAATCCTTAACAAAGATGATACGACCTTAAGAAATTCTTGGACGACTTATATGGGGACTCAACACCTCCTTATTACTATTCCGTACGACAAACATATTCATTGCAATTAAGCATCCGATAAGAGAAGTGGTTTGCTCTTACCAACTTAAATCATTGGTACAGGATTCTAACCATCTACTGAAGGGATTGCAGTGAGCTCACTCTTCCGAATCGCATGTTTTGATGAGTGGTAGCAAAAAATTGAGCTGAAACTGGCATTTTCAATTCCACAGACTGCAACCGTCCATTTTGCGTCAGGCTACAGGGGCAAATCTTCAGCATCTCATCTCAGCTTGACCGTGTTGGATAACGTATTTTGAATTCAAGGGTTAAAAATTGTTCCCGGTATTCACTTGAAAATCCCTTAGTTAATCGGTAAGTACCTTATTTCCTTGGAATATTCATGCTCTCCTTCATTCAGTCACCTCCACATGCAGACACTGTGCGACTTCTATAAACCACGCGTCTCCCCAGACGTCTGTCATATCCATGTTCCCTTCTTTGCCAGTAAATCTAACAAAGTGAAAGAGGTGGACCACAGGAAATGCCGATTCTGCAAAGTACACGTGAAAGCAACAGAAGGATACAAGAAAAATCCACCGGGTAAGTTAAATAAAGCACGTTTTAAATGTACACTTAAAATACACACGAATACATTGATGGTAGTCGAAGGAAGACACAATAAGTGGATGACGCTTGAGTCTTCTTGCGTATTTGCCTCTGTTTAAGTTTCTTACCTCTTTGTTCACGAATTTTGCTTTTGCGGTTTCATCAAAAGTCTGCACACACTCTCAAACTATTTGCGCATTGCTTCGTAGTCCCCTTCTGTGGCCTCCCTATTGGTGTCCGTCCGCCTGATCGTCTCTTCACACTACGCTAATATTGCTTTTTGGTTCGCTTCCAATGTCTCCTTCTTTCCATCCCCTTTCTCTAATTTCCTTATTATGTCGTAGACGTAGCCCACTAACTCACTCTCCCCTTCCATTCTAATTCTCTCCTTCTCATCCTCCTGCTTGTTTGCTCCGCATCCGTCAGCATCTGCTCTACCTCCTCAGACAGAGGCCACTGTAGTTGGTGATCAAGATGCTGTTCTGCTTTCCTGTCGACCTTTGGACTGCGGACACATGACGGATGCCGTTTTCATCAATTTCAAATGCCATGCCTAATACACTTTCGCCACCCGGTGTCGGTGAGAGACCAGTCAACCGAAACTCACCCATCAAGTGGTTGTCACGCGTCAAGCACACTAATCAACATTTCGGTTGCATTATCGCTAAAGTTGATAAATGCTTTCGTCGTCTTAGTTGGGATTCGCGTGTTACGCTTTATCACCGTCGCCATAATATCATCATACTTATTAATACCCAAAGGGAGTGGCGTCACTTCTAGCAAAACCAAACCCTTTGTCATTGCTGATGCACCATCAGTCAGATATGCAGCCAACATAGTCGCACCGTAGGCCACTGCCTCGTCTGCATTGATGGATCGCCTCACCTCTTTACCACCAAAGGAATTCTGCAGCAACTTCTTCACCTTTGGAATACGCGTTGATCCTCCCATCAGCACAATTTCATTGACGCCAGCCTTCTCCATCTTCGTATTGCTAATCGCTGTCTTTATTACATCTATCGTCCATTCAAAGAGATCCAGGCACAATTGCTCAAATCAGGCCCGTGTGAGGCTTGCACTAAAATCGATGCCTTTAAACAGCAATACTATTTCGATGTTTGCACTCTCAGCCGAGCTCAACATTCTCTTTGCCTCCTCGCACACCTTCCTCAATCAGCTGATGGCTTTTCTATTGGCTGTCAAGTCTTTTCCTTCGTGGTCCTTCTTGATGATCTCCACAAATTGGTCCGCTAGTCGACAAGTAATGTCTTCGCCACACAAGTGTGTGTGATGCCACGAACCGCCTCTACCTCAAATCTTTCATTCTGTGTGGACATGATGGAGACGTCGAAGGTGCTGCCACCCCAATCAAAGATAAGCACATTGCGCTGCCTAGCGGTCTTCCTGTCTAAAGCCTTAGGCATCTATATTTTGATATTTTTGTGGGACTATCATTACAATGTTATTGCGTTTGTGTTTCCATAAAATTGATTGAAACGACCTATGCTCAACAGCGTGACATTGTTAACATTTTACAGAGGGGATAAATTATGCCTTGACGAGCTCAATTTTGGTGGGAGGTGATGTGTGTGCGTGTGCGCCTTCTGCATGGGGTACATAGAAGGGATATTGCCGACCTCTCCACGGAATGAGACCTCGTAATAGTCATCGAAGAGTAGCACGGGGAGGTTTCAGCACCTTTCGCTAAGGTCGTGTCCTCTATCGGTGCCACTCATCGTTATTTGTAGGGCAATCTGGTGGCAGAAGTCAGAGGCACGAGTGCAGTCACTGCTTCCCAGATTGAAAGAGGCTTCGCGCCCCTAAAGGCTACCCATAAGTTTCTACCCTTGGACAAAGTGGTAGCTGTACTAGTCATGCCAGTGTTCGTTATCTCCACGACCTCGACTCCCTCCTGATTACATTTGAGCGTATATATTACGGCTTCCATTTTCCTGATCAGAGCTACTTTTGTTGTAATGTATGGCGTGCACTTCTTGTCAACAGATCATTGTTTGTATGCAAAACAATATAGGCAATGGAAGACAGTTAAGGTTGTGGCTTTTGAGAGGAGTGCGGCTGTGAATTGCCTATCCAATGCAACCACTACTACAGTGACCGTCGACACACCATCACGTGACTGGGGTGCGTGTTGTGAGCCCGCCAGGGGAGGAGGAAGAGGAGGAGGAGGAGACGGAGTTATATCGACCAAAAGTGCAGAAAGGAGAGAGAGCGGCCAAAGTGTACTGGTCACTTAGGCCAATGATTACATTAAGCCGATATTTAGTATCTCGACAAGACGTTTCCACTCACCGACTCAGCGATGACAGCACTCAAAGCCGATCGTTATGGGGACCAGAGATGGTGTTAAAGTGCAGCTGGAAAAGTTAAGGATAAAAGAAGGATAAAAGAAAGAATCAAAATATTTTTGACATTAATTGGCCAATCCTACGACTGCTGAGGCGCTTTTAGCAGTAGCGACAGCAGCAGCGCTGGATATGAGATGCACCCACCACGAAGGCAGCTTAAGGAAAACAAGATGGGGAAGGGAAGAAAGAGAGTATAGGAGAGGTGTCTATTTTAGCAAATCCAAATTCTAAGCATTTCTGACTTGCAAGAATGCAGCGCTTTCATGGAGCACATGGGGACAGTAGACTGGTCAATGGCGCATATGTTTTGAGGGCGCATGATACACTCGCTAAGGTGAAATGGAGTAAGAAGATAGATGGATAGGAAGGGAGGTTGTACTGAGTTGGGTTGGTGGATCAAGAGACCCACGGGTAGGCAGACCGGTCGGTGTATAAGTGGACATGTGGATAAGCAGATTAACACGCAGTACATAGAAGGGGAGGGGAAAAAGGGCTTTCGCTAGCAACATGACAAATGGTAGGCAAATGTGAGTTAAATGCTTTCGTTCAAATGCACCAACAGCTGCGATTGGTACCATTTATTAGAAAAATGAGTGAATGGGTTGCCGCGATCACCGAAGAGGCTTGGCAAAGGCACGCAAACAGGCACTGCCCATCTACTGCTGAAAAACCACACACAACCGCATCCTTATCGACTACCTAGGACAATAAGAATGAAGCAAGCAGTATGTAAACATTGGCCAGCTACTTTTGCAACGAAAGAAAACAAGACAAATACCAACAGACCATAACCAACAGGATGCTACAGAGTGGTGTTGCTCCTTGTGAAGAATAAAACAGAATTGCCTACTTTTTATGCCATGCTCTTGATATCTTCAACCTCTCATTTTGCGTGAGGCCTTCGTGTGGCTATCGAGTAGTTTAGGTCCTCACAGATTTTAAAGAACTTTACAGATTAGACTGAGTCCTATACTTTCAGGGCTAGAATTTTATCAGCTTGCTTTATGTAACCCCTGAATCGCACGCTACTTCACACACGTGGTCGTTTAATCGCTCCTTCTTTCATATGTAAAACCAACAGGGGCGCAGCAAGAGCACTTAGGTGATCCGTTACGCATTTTTTGAAGTAAAATTGTTACCAACTAATGAAAGATGTGTTGATGTGGAAAATGGACCACGGTGCGACCTCCAATCCATTCTCTCTGGGGGTCGCTGAAAGTTAATGACCGGTTTCTTTGAGGCCCAATGGTGGCAAATACCCACAAGCCTCGTCTTTATGTCGTGTTACCGAGGCAGAACCACAATCTGCAGAGGAACAAGTGATCTCGCATACGCATAAGAAGGTGTGCCTCCCAGCGGCCTTTCCACAGCCGCCACTCCGTAGGCTGGGTTCAGGAAAATACTGTCAGCGCGATACATAAAATAGATTATGAATTGGGTCTTCATTTTAATCTCATTTAATGCTTCTGTGGCACATACATGAGACGCAACTGAGTAATTGCCCATTTTAAGCGGCAACAACTGCTAGTTTTGAAAACCAATGCAGAGTATAGCAAGAAAAACGCCATCGCCTTCACACAAAATATTAGACATTTAGAGGCCGAAGCGTTTGCGAATTGGATCGGCAATGCCAGTGCGCTTACAGTTTCTATAGGCGATTCGAATACCTCCATAGTCGAAGTCCCAAGCAAATCTGTTCATTTATATTTCACCTCATAAGAATAAGTAAAAATGATATTGCAAGAATCACAAACTAAAATGTATGTAATTCGAATGCAAACATAGCTTTGCTACGTTCACATATTGGCATTTCTCACTTATTTCAAGATTTTGGTTGTGACAATGTTGGCTTGCATAGACTGTTAAAACGTACTTTAGTTTACGATTTAGTGTAGATTTTATTTCATTTGATATCTTTTTTATAGCTTTTCTTTACGGTCATTTTGTTTGCATTGATCGCTTCGCCAATGCATTCA
Organism: Taenia hydatigena; assembly: GCA_036345935.2. Classification (NCBI taxonomy): domain Eukaryota; kingdom Metazoa; phylum Platyhelminthes; class Cestoda; order Cyclophyllidea; family Taeniidae; genus Taenia; species Taenia hydatigena. The sequence goes on along the minus strand of JADWOT020001434.1, from coordinate 148,756 downwards.
AGGTCGTAGCCGAAATTGTGGTTGGTGCGCGCGACTGCTCGTGTAGCTAGATTTACCAGCCGTTGAGGGCCAGCGATCATAAAAAAGAGTGTCTTTTCTTTCCCGACTCAATGTAACCCTGAATACGGATCGTTTCAATCTCCCCTTACGTTCATAGTCTAGTCGACGTGTAAATGTGCCAGAAAGATGTCGAATGAATTTCACTACAGCAAAAAGGTAAAAAAAATCGTTTAAAGTCAAAGGTGAGTTGGTATCCCGTGTACTTAGTTTTAACCTTGTGCATTCATTTTTATTTTTTTTTTTGTGAGGCTTCTATTACACCGGAGGAGCATACTTATTCCTTCTCTTTTAGTAACAGGTGTTTGTCGATGCGTTTGCGCTTTCGTGATTTGATTAAACCAACTTATACCAAGCAGCGTGACATCGTCATCATTCCGCAGGCGACTGAACCATGCCACGATGAGCACACGCTCAGTGGAAGGTGATTAGTGTGCGCCGTCTGCATAGTGGTCACTGAATGGACATAGCCTACTCCTCCACCAAATGGGACATCGTACTAGGCATCGAAGTGTGGCACCGGGAGGATGCAGAACCTTTCTTTACAGTCGTGTCCTCCATCAATGCCATTCCAGTGACAGGTGGAGGCACGAGTGCCGTCACTGCTTGGGAGGCTAAAAGAGGCTTCCTGCTCTTAAATGCTACACTTGAGTCGGTCTCTCTAAAAAAGTAGTAGCTGTACTAGTCATGCCAGTGTCCGTTATATCTTCGACTTGGGCTCTTTTTGACCACACTGAAACGTCTGCATTGCAGTTTCCATTCTCCTGATCTAAACACTTTTGCTGTTATGCACGGCGTGTGCCTCTTGTCAATGGATCATTGTTAGCACAGCTATTGCTTGGATTTAAAGCAATAAAGGCGATGGAAGCCAGTTAAGGCTGTGGTCTTTGAGAGGAGATTATGGCTGTGGATTACCTAGATAATATAGCCACTACTACTAAGTGAGGCCACTCGACGGAAAAGTACATTAAAACCGTGAGACATCATTAAGTGATGGGGTGTGGGTGGTAGGCCCGCTGAAGAAGGAGGAGACGAGGATATACCAATCAACAGTGCGGGAAGGGGGAGTAGGGTTAGGGGACGACTTAAGTGCATCGATCACTTGGGCCTATGCTTACGTTGAGACGCTGCTTAATCTCTCAACATCCCACCTTCACCTCTTTCCACCCACCACCGCCATGGCTAATGACCGTCCCTTCTACCTCCATCACTTCGCACGCAATCACTACCCTTCATTTCATTTGTCCCTTCCTTCTCTTTTTCTGTTGTTCATCGTCTTTTTATGCTCATTATTGTATCTGTACAGCAATTATAGACGTGAAAGTAAGGGTTCTTTTATTCCTTCCTCCTTTCCTTTCGCTACCTTTGTTGTACTGTGCATCGCACCGCAATGACACATATCATTGCTTTCAGTGCATACCGTTATTAAAACGAAGAACATAATAATTACACAGAAGAAAGTTAAACGCTTTTTTTCCTTATCCATGACTTTGACTTCATTAAGTGCTCTTTTAATCCTTTTTCTATTCATCATCTTTCTCACTATCACATATGTGTGACACATATTTATTCGCCTATTCTTTACTTTCCTTCTACCCTCTCCCCTATATCTTTTATGTTTTAAGCATTCCTCTCCTTCCAATTTTTTTCTTTTCGTTCCCTTTTTAATGCCCTTCTTAAGTGACAAACGATCATTTATCTGCTTTTTTCCTTCTTTTATATATTGCTGAAGTATTGTTTTCGTTTTTGCCTTTTTCATTAACCCCTCTCTTGCATTCCCCTTCGAAATTGGCAGAGCAATAACTCGTTTAAATGATTGCTTTTTCTTCTTGTTAGGCTTTACCTAGCAATTTTTGCACTTTACCTCGCCGTCAGACTTTAGTGACACACACTTACATTAAAATTTGCCATTCTCTTCTACTTCTTTATATATCCTTATCACTGATGGTGTTACTTTAAGTCTTATACATTGATACACACCTACATTACTACCTCTTCCTCAGCATTTTCTCCCCCTCTCTGCCGCCCTCCCTCCCTGCCATTCCGCTTTCCACTTCAGTGGCACAGACAAACGCTTGCCTTCATCCTAGCGCATTCATTCTCTACTCTTTTCTTTTATCTAACTGTCGTAGAAGTCTTGTCCTTTAACTCACCTTGTTATCACTTCTCTTCTTCATCCTAACTTGTCTGTAGGGCGATAGAGATGGTAGAAAGAATGCGATGCATTAATGAATACGTAATGCCGCCAGAGGAACAGTTTCCCTAATAATCATAAAAGACCCAATCAAACTCATCTTTATTCAAGTTTCAATTAAAGTCAAGAACTATTCCATTCAAGATTTGTCAGCCTCAAAAAGCCTTTTCACGACTGTCATCACGATCTTCACTCGTGGATCTCTCTGCACTAATCCCTCAACGTTAAAGCCGTCATATATCATTTTCGACACTGATAAACTCATCCTGCGCACCAGACTCGGATAAAATGCACTAAAGTTGCCTGTTCCTGACTCCTTTGCCCATCTCAGATTCTTTCAATGGGTAACAGGATCCACAATGTGGATAGGCCTTGCTGAGGAGGAGAAAGGGAATCGAAAATAAAATGAAGGCAGAAAATTCAACCTGACCTACTGTTAAAATAAGGTGGAACCAGACTACCGAGTGCTGCTACCAGCGAATTACTGCAGCAAGGTGTTATAATCATGCCAAACTCTGTAATCTTAACTGCAAACCTTGTCATTGACTCCTTATTAGGACGTGGCGTTGGCGGGCCTTCATCCTGCACTAGTCATCCCAATGTGGATTAAATCCATCATTTTCAAAGTTTAAGGAGGAGATAGTTGGTCGGTAAAGAAATTGAGAAAGCTGTTAGAGTAAAAAAAATGACGCATCACTTTACCACTTTGAAAATTGCGTTTTGTGAAGAGCCTTACATCAGGAGAGCATTGCCGAATTTATGGGTCTGATAAACAACCGTTTCCATCGTGGTCTCATTGAAGAGAAGATGACTTCATGGCGGATTAAGTGTGTAGTAATCAGTTGAAATTCAGCCGAATAAATGGAGCGAGAGGATGGATGGATAGATGGATGAATAAAGAGAGAGGTAGTTCCGAGTTGAATAGACGTATCGATGGACTCACAGGTAGGCAGGTCGGTCGGTGTATAGGTGGATAGCTAGATAGGAAGACTGAAACGTCGTACTTAGAGAGAGATTAGTAAAGGGCTTACGCCAACGACATGGCAAATGGTAGACAAATGTGAGTCAAGCGTTTTCTTTTAAACACAGCAGCAACATCAACAATTGGTACCGTTCATAGCAAAATAAGTACATGGGTTGCCCAGTCAACAAAAAGGGTTGGTCAGTTAGCAGAGCACAGTGACACAACCAACTCAACAACTGAGAACACTAGAGAGGGACCTTAACGCAAGCACGACTAGTTTATGTCCTGATCCGCCCTAAGGCATGTCACTGTGTTTGCAAATTCTGCAACGAAACATTAGTTTTTCCTTCTGTCCGAAGCTCGCAGCATCCATTTCATCAAAATATGCTGATTAGAGACGGTAACATGCATTAAACATTAAAGATAAACACAGAGAGGCGACAGTAGACGATGACAGACTGAATGATAACCAAATTCTTCTTTCTTCAAAAGAAGGGGTGAGTTTTAGTTCACCATTCTCCATCATATCTTGGTTTCATCAGAAGGCTAGGAGGAGGAAAAGGGAGTGGGTTCAGTGCCAAATCCTCCTGTGGCGCACATTATCTATGTGCTGCTAGTGAAGCGATATGCGCAAACAAGACCAAAGCGTTGCAATTGACAAATGCGAAAGTCTGGATTGACTGAGAAACCAATTGTACCAAGCGGTCAAAAGGTAACAGAAGAACAGGGCACGCTTAAAGGAGACCTAAGTTAAAACGCCCGTGTCTAATGCTTATTACAAATAAGGAGAAATCTTTACAACGCGGTAAAACAATCAAAATGCAATAGATTTTGTAGCGATTCTCTATCTCTTAACAAAATGAATCTCGTCAATCATAACCACGGTTGTCATACAGCGAACGATGAAACCACAATGTTGACAAACAATATGCTAAGGCAAAGCCAATAGTCTCCGAAAGGAAACAAATTGGCGAACAGAAAACAGGAAATCAAGCAAGTGATCGCACCAACACTAAAGAATGCTTCGTAAAAGAAGGCGTGTTTAACGAAGGAGACGGCGTTAAACACCCCTCAACTGATGCGGCTCACTCGCTGCAACGCAGCGAATCATAAGCCCGGTGAAGTTGTGGTAAGCAATAGGCAGGGTGCGCTGCACCATTCCGAGACTCCTCTAAAGGCAAAAGAAGGCATACTAGTAGGATATGTTATATACTTAATAAACGGAGGAAATAGGGCTGTTGGCGAACAGGTGTTAACCTCAAATGTGGGGGTCCCATAAGTATCACGGCACATTCTGCATTGGCGGATAATTTGCCCTCCTTAGTTGCCTTCGTGAGGCGACCCATGCAACGCCACACTTGACCCTGCCGCATGCTGTTCATGGGATTGGATGAGACAGACTTGTCACGCACCATCAACATGGTTGTCTTCAGCTTACCACACCAATCAAGTGATTTTGTCAGACATTGGCCTCCAGCATGCTTCGTGTACTTCTTCCATTAGGCCTTAGGATGCTGTTCTCAAGCCAGATTCGTTTTGTTAATACTTTGTGCTCTTTTTGGAGATGGGATATACGTCGTCCGTGATCGATTCGTAGCTGCACCAGCCGTCCCAGTCACCATTCTGTAGGCAACTACGAAGTCGTTACGTCGACCCGACGGGCTCTGCAATGGCAATGACGGAACGTGAATTCTGATTCAAGACGACAATGAGTCCTCCACCAAATAACTAAGTGTCTAATCTGCTCTTGCATCAGTGCCACCAAGCATTTCGTCTGGGTCCCATTAAGGCGTTCGGGACGTGCAGACAATGACTTCCAGTCAGGCGCCTTGTTTCGGCAGCCTCGTTTTGCCACTTTTAGACTATTAAGGTCAGGTGTTGCTACAAGTACGAGGAGCTTCCATTGCAGCTAAAAAAGCATAAAATGGTTCGCTGAAGGCCGACATTCCTTTCACTTTCACCTGCTCGACAGTCCTTGCTGATGTAGCCACCGCGCCAGCTGGACTCCTTATGTTAAGTTGGAACCTAGTAGTTAGTCCAAGGAGTCAGTCATGCTTGCTTGTCACTGGTGCAAAGTGGAAACGAACCGAGCAGTAGAGGAAATGGTGCCTCAAAGAAGACAAGAATGACTATAGAGGAGGGAGAGCAGGGAGAGCACAACTTGTGATAAATGAGGGGTCAGGAGGATGTTGAGGTTAACCGACCAATCAAAATACCACAGCAAAGTATCTAGACCTAAGACTCTTAGACACCATCTTTCTGCTTACTTAAGACACACGGTATGATGCTCCAGGCGAAATTCTAGGCCAGTAATTTGGCATGCTTGCACCGCTGTTTAGTCGATAACGGCAACAAATAAGCGTCGTTGGACAAATTCAGACACAGTGCTGCCACTGAACAAGGAACATAAGTAGTAGGCGCAGCCAAAACAACGCATCTTAACTAGGCTTTTGCGTGTGCATTATTATACCTTTTGAATGTAGATTCAGATGGTTTTGAAGCTAGTTTATGATAATCATGGTGAGAATCGGCGTCAGGCGCATTAGAGTGCTGATTGGGTGAAAGGCGTGGCTGTGCTACCTATATCGCCCATGAGTAGCACTCAATACGGCAGTGGTCAGTATTTCATTAGCCCTCTGTAAAGGCCATCATCACCCACCCCTTATCTTCTGCAGTATTTTGGTTCCTTGGTCCACTTCTCTTGCCCTGTCACATTCCTCTCTAACATCGCTGGCAAATTAGTCGCCCTTTCAACAGGGAAATATTGTGCATCGACATCTGATAAGTAAGTCTGACAGAACGAGGCAAGTGTCGGTACTATGTTCTGCATTTTACGCATAAAGTTGCATCGGTAATATTGGCATCAAATATGTGGTCTATTGCGTAGGCAGTGTCTAACTCTACCGCAACTGTTTGACATGCGATACCGCTGCACCTCACGCCCATTGCCTACCAAGCTGTCACACAGCTATTCATTGTGTGCCACGCTGTTTTCGTAAACACGCCGCCTTTGAAGAGCAACACACATAGAAGTGAGAATCGTTAAATATGACTAGATCTTGAGCGTGGTACCTTCAAACCAAACACCCTAAATTCCACCAAAACATGAGCTAAACACCGCACTAACCGCTAACTCAATCAAAGTGTTAGCACCATACAGAGAAGGACCCGATAGCTCCGATTTGAGGTAACTCCACTAATGCAACGTGGGCAGATATGACCTCCTCTCAATGCCACACATTCCCTTAAGCACCCAGAAGCAGGGCACAAAATCCACGCCGGCGAATTCGGGCTTACGTCTAAAAGAATGCTAAGCGTTTTAAGAAAATTGAAGCAGTTCAGACACTCTTCTTGTCAATGGTCTTTCAAGCTAACATCTGTTGCGCCAACTGATACGATCGAGGAGACACGATATGCTTGATCTCAGTGTTGATACTGAGGACATGGGAACTACTGTCACCAATTGGGGTGAATTCGCGACTTCTTCGACTTCGGCTTAGTAAATTTAAGCATGCCAAGCAGGAGTGCCTCAGTAATGCGAAAAATTTGTAGAAGCCAATATAGAGTCGGTGTAGGTTTGGTTGCAGACGGATGGAACCAGGCTTAAGTTGGCTACGCCCACAGTCACTAAAATTTGCCAGTTTTCTACTACTGCCTTACGCAACTGCTACATAACGTGTAACAACAGTTTGAAATTAAACTTATAATTCTGACTTGGCGTTGACTTTGCCTAGTATTCATATGCCCATCAAACACCTTCATACAAGCACCCACTGCAAACAAATGCTGACGTTAGCCTCACCGATACTGCATTGCTCACATTTGTACAAGTGCGTCTGTGAAGGTGCCTGCGCATGCCGGCCGATGAGTTGACTATTTTGCGGTGACAATGCCTTAGTCTCTTATCTCGGCTACTGCCTGCCTCTCTGTCATCCAACACAGCCGCCTTCTCGCCCAATATGCAATCACATATAGTACCACCAAAACCCCATGTCAGGTGTGTCAACAACGAAGTGAAGTGCTGAGAATTTGAAAATGAGTTTAGATCACTGCCACCATTCTAATTAAGTTGGCACGTCCTTGGTTGCTTATGTTATTCTCTTTTGATGAGCTTGGGGTTCAAGTCGGCACAAATGGTCGTCCTTGACTAATGAATGACCCGTGTCACACATATGTGACGCAGCGGAATGATTGCGCATTTTAAGTGACAACAGCCTCTAATTTTGAAAATCACATAACATTATAGCAACAAAAAGCGTTGCTTTTAGTTTTAAAACTTTTGTTGTTTGGAAGCTAACGTGTTCGCGAATGTTGATTTGCATTGCCTACGTAGAAAAGTTTAATGTCACACATTATGCCTAATCGGAAATAAGGGACTGCAAATGTTTCGCTTCCAATTTTTGCACAAAGAGCTTTGTTGGTCCTAAATGTACTTGTTGTGGCCAGCAATATATTCTCATCTACTCAAATACGTTTGCGGTCTGGTCCGGATATGCTCTTAGTTGAACTGGATGTACACGTTTTGGACATTTCCACGATGAATAACAAGATAAATAAAATCATGTCTGCCTTACACCTTTGCCAACGGAATCCATGCTTACAATTTAACCACCGGAAATGAGATGGGCTATCAAGTTAGAACTTTAAATGTTCATCATAACCTTTACATCGTTTTAGCGAGTTTTGGATCATGCAATCAGTTAACAAAGTCATAGCTCCCCAAGGCTTCCTCGGAGACGAAAGTAGGCATAACACATAAAGGGAATACATTTATTTGGTAAACAAAAAGGGGATTCGGGGTGCTAACATGCCCTAGAGGCCGCTTTGCCCAGCGATGGCAAAACGGCCAACCACTGCCAGCAACAGGAGATGGAATTTAGGCAGACAGCGAAGTATTACAAAATAATTTATCCGAATAACTGTCAAGTGCCTCAAATGCGCTTGTCACTACCACGCAATCTTGATCCATGTGCATGCAGTGGAACTTCGAGGTGTTACGCGATCCACAGTCGAGTTGACTCCGCGGAATTCGGTCAGTGCAAGCTCCTAGGCGAAGGAAGTGTAGTTTCTCTTCTGTGTTGTCTATTTATTCCAAAAAGATCATGTCACGGACGGCTTGTTGCAGACTCTATTTAGGATAATAAGTTGTGGTAGGTAGACCCCTTCACCTCAGTTTTTACGCCTTTTTGCTGAAAAGACACAGCGAAATGATGAAACCATCAAACAATGATTGTGCTAAGCGATCTCACACCCGAAGTGAAGAGGCGAGAGGAACTGAAAGCATCTTCTGTGATACTAACATTAAGTTAGTCAATAACGTCCAAGGACGAGTCGCCCTTGCAGTCATATTGTTGTGTAGTAGAGAAGAAATCGAATGTTCACTGAAATTCATTGCGTCCATGTGCGAACGGTGGTGGGTGAGTCAAAAATCTTTGTAAGTGGCTTCTTTGTTAGTCACAGTTGTTATCCGAATGCGAGCTTGTAGAGCGAATTTCGTAAAGACTTAAGCGTCAGATAATTGAATTATTTCGAAAAAAACTATTCAGAATCGGGTTAACGCTTAGATCCCAGGCAACGCCGCACATACCGAATCTAGGAAGCAATGCTGCTTCATCTCCTCTTCTATCCTCCATTGCTGCACCCATCCCCGTTGTGGGCATTTGACCTCTAAATTCTGACTTCACTAAACAATGAATGAGGAACGCATGGGCCGGATGTGGTCTATCTATAGCGCTGGGATGGCATTTTAGCGTCAAGGAAGTCTCCATCACCGCGGTGCCAAGCGTTTGCAATTTCACTGCGACTATCAAAGCGAATCCAAGCCATCTCTGAAGTCAATGAAAGCCGCGAGTCTGTCAGCGCATTCCCTATTGACACACACAGAAGATGGGCACTGGTAGCCTAGGCATGGATCTAGTCTTGGGGTAGAGGAGAGGCTTAAGTGGAAATACCTTCCTGATCGACGCCCCATTTGCCCTGCCCCCTCTCACAGGCAATCTGCTCCTCTCACTATTTGGATTACTGAACATAGCGGACAAGCCCACCCGTCCAAGTGTTCAATTCATACTGAGCGAAAGTCGTCCAATCAACCACGACGGCATTCGCCGCTCACAACCACACAACCACTGAGAAGCAACGGTTCAGCGCCCACCACCTTCTTGCAAAATGCCAGGGCCTGCTCGGTCTGCAAGGCTATTGCTCTAACCACAATGAAGGGCTATGGCGCGAGAGGTTAAGTGTGTCCGTAAAAGTGGATGGCGTTTACCAATAGAACGCGCATAATGCAATGTCCAAGAAGACGCAGTTGGAAGGCTTGGTGTAAGTACATGAAGAAATTGGGAGTGGGTGGGGCAGAAGTCCTAAAAATGTTCAATGTCTAATGTCAAGAACTGCGCAATTGCGATCCCCACAACCGCAGATCACCGGGTTCGGGGGCCGCCTCATAGCACTACTTCTTTTAGTAAGTCCTTTTCCTCTGTGTAGGCGCAGGCAGCTCGATATGCTCAGCACATGGTTGGCTAATCGCCGCAACCATCTGTGACGGTTTGGACCACCTCCATGCACAACGTTGCTCATATTTTTATCATCACTGCTTTCATTCCACCACGATATGTCTTCTTCGATCTGGAAAAAAGAACATATAGGCAACCGCAGAATTGTTCAGAGGACAGGGAATATCTTGTGATTAAGCGATTGCATTGCATATCGTAAGGTAAGTGCTCTTAATAATATAATGCAGCTAGTAACGGCGATAGTGTGCATGAAGACGATGAGGCCTTTCACAACCATTACCTCCCATACCAGTACTGCTCCACGTCACGAATGCGTAACACAACTTTCAACCAATGCACTACATTAGATTTTGCTGAACTCATTTGTTCTTTGCAGATGGAGCAAAAAATCGTTAGTATTTGCTGTTTCGTCAATTAGTCCTTCATCTAGATAGTTTACTCCTTCTTGCGGATGAGGTGATGTGCGTCTGAGTGGATGCTAAATGAGTTACTGTTGCATAATTGACTCTAAGAAGGCATCAGATCATTCAATTCGGTCTCTATATAGTACCGCTCGATAACATTTTGAATTGGTTGACGTCGGAGCAGTAAAGAACTGGAACCCATGTGGTTAAGCAGGGTAGCTAGACTTGGACTCACAGGTCGTAGATATCTTATTCTCCTGCCCTCCTTTTTCAATTTTTTTATTCTTCGTTGCAGCTTTTATCCCATTCATTCATTCATTTATTCACCGCAGAAGTCTCCTTGCCTTCTCTTCCTCATTTACAACGCCTATTTCTTCCTCCTCCTCTATTGTCGCACACGCACCAGATAGCAGCAAAATGAAGTTCTCTTCTTCAACAAGAAAAAAAGTTAGGGATGGCAGCCAAGCAGGTCTCACTCACACCATTTCCTTGCCATACAGCTTGTGCTGCTTACACCTCTCTTTACATTTCTTCCTTAAATTGCCTTTACCTTCCAGAAAATTCTAATCTTGTTCTTTGATTTGCATCTCTTTTTGCACACTAGACATGTTACTCACCTCCTCTTATTAACACTCCCTGGGTAGTAGTTGTAGTGGGTCCCTCTAGTATTTACCCCTTTTATATCTCTCTAACCCACCCACTCGCATGCACCTACTACTGCCACACATTCAAAGTTGGTTTGATCTTCTGACAGGATGTAAATACGCTAACGGCAAAGAGAGGCTGCTAAATCTACAACGTCTCTTCTTATTAATGCCAGTTTTGAAGTCATATCTTTATACAATTCTACACACTGAACGCAATTGGAAGGCGGAATTCGTTCACTTCGCAGCAATGTCTTAAAAGATTGGCACTCCCACTGCATCATTACGCACTACCGATTATACCAGAGCATTACACAAATTGTTTTCCTTTCTCGTGATCAGTGGATTGTCAAGCAAAGGTGCACGACAGCAACCAAACAATGCGTTTGCATTAACCCATGTTACTAAAGTCAAAAACCCTCCTGTATACTGACTATAAGGCTCGGAAATGACCTTAGGAAGTGAAACACCTGACCGGAGAGCCTGAGACAAAGAATCGACTTCCACCTGTGCCCTTCTACAGGATATCCATGCACTTATTTTCAGCCACATGCACCACAGCGCTGCCAAGGATGACTAGAGGAGATGAATAAGAGAAAACTTGCTCAATTGTCAAAATCAATTTCACAGGTGCAGAATGCCTTCGTTTCTTTGCCTCTATCCACCCATCAAATGCGTGTCAAACCAGCTTACGATAACAGTAGTTCTAGCAGACCACGTATTAACTATCCAATCATTTATCAGCTATCCACTTCTCACTACACGGGCTCTACAGTCCTCAAGGTCTGCAATTTCGTTCAAGTAGCCAATATCCTCCACCAATGCTTGCAGGTATCCAATTCTTATGCCTTAAAGACGGTTGGAGCACTACGAGTTCATTTTAGCATAAGTCCTTAATAGATGTAAACACCAATTGTAATGACATCACATTGTATGGTATGCAAATAATAAATGCACATCATCATGAATGTTGGAGGTATTCTGCACATTAAGTCATTCGTCTGCATTACTTGGGCACAATCCGTCATAGAATGGCTCAAATTTGCCACACAACCATGCTAAATCTGTTTCCAAGCTTAATGCACACAATTAAAACATTTGGTAGTCTCTAAAATTTGGCATTTATTATTATCTTTTGCTGAAATGCCATTAGATCCTGTATGTTTCTAGAAGTTGGACACCTTTATAGTTTATATTTGTTGCATATAACACATTTTGAAAGGTGACATAATTCGCATTCTTGGCATGATCGAAGGGTACGTATGAGCACGTCATAACCACAGCATTTTTGTGAATTCAACGCCCTAATGTCAACTCGCAGCGAAGTCAGAGGATTCAGGACCAAAGCTTTCCTACCTATGCTAAAATCCGCATTGTTCTTGAGTAGCAGAAGTAGTTTCATGGCATTGAAGTATGCTTGACAAGGAAAATTAGGTCAGGCTTTAAATCGTCCTAATGTTTCGGGATGAATAAACACTTCTGAAACATGGATATGCGGGAAGCATTGTGCTCAACCTCGGACTCGTCAATCCACAGTAAGCCGCACATATGTGACGCAACAAATCCTGCGATGGTAGTGCCCTATTCCTCAGTGCTATATCCCGTGACCTCCTAAAGCTGACAGTAACCGTAACACTTATGCTCTTCAAATGCGCTTTGTAGGCGAGAGGAGGAAAACAATTTTGGCCTGGTCGTTGACACACGTGGTAGGTGTCCTGAGCCTGAGTCTCCGCAGTCGTTAATACTTTGGTCCTGTCACCGCATATCTGTCCTGTGCTGTAATAGAGGTGGCTAGAAATATCCAAACCTTCTCATGGCAGGGATGGAAGGGAAGAAGGGGAAAGGAAAGAACCGTCTGCGGCAACATCATCTGCTATTTTATTCGTGCAATTGTTTGCCATCAAAAATAGAGTCGTGGGTTATTCCAGTTGACATGAATTGTAAATTTTAGGAGGCGAATTGAGATTACAAAAAATCCGTCATTCGCATCACTATTTCGCTTTAATTGCATTGCCTAGAATTTTTTACATCAGTTATGCGATTTGCCAGATTAATTGGTATGGTCCACAAAAAACACAAAGCAGTGCACATCATTAGCGATTCACAATGAACGGAAATTATTCACTAGACCGGAAATGCATTAGCCAAGTCAAGTAGACCGAGTGCTACATGGACAATTAGCTTCAATTAGGAGGTTACTGGAAATAGTTAATAGCCTAATCCAGTTATTTTACTCTAAATGGATTTGGTTTTTAACTACTAACAGCATTTAAAGGGCCGGTTTTGGCCTTACTTCGGAGGCTCTCATGTTTTCCACTATTAACCGAATCTGCCTTTCTTTTCGCCTTTCCTCTGACTTATTTTCGTCTTTTATTGGAAATCCTCCTATCTGTGAGGCAAAAAGTGCACTTGCTAGTGTTCCCGAAGTTGGGACGATGTATATTCAGACTCCATTCTTAAAGCCGATAGCAAAATAATATGGTTTTCCTAATCAAATGCCAATAGCTTGGATGAATAACGGAGTTTGCTTGCTGTGCTTCGGTGCTTGGACCATCCAGTGCCATCCAGTGTAATCAGGAAATGGAGGTGGCAGGATACTTGACTCCAATGTCGGCAAATTATGCGCAGCCGTAACGCTGTGAACTGAGCCAGCCTCAGCTCTGGGTAACAGGGTGGAAACGCTATCGCCCATTTATAGTGCACGAATAGCGATCTTTGCCGTGAAAAATCACCAATAATACCGACTTGCGATGTTGTGGAACGGTCAAAGAAAGCGCATCTTCTGGAAGGTTGTCAAACCCCAAAACAAAAATGCGACTGCTGTCTACTTTCAAGCTAATGAGTATCCCATTCCTAAAGCCTCATACATCAGCGGAATTCAGCGCATTATAATGCGTACAAATATATTTCACTCTAAGATCATACGAAGGGGGCATACTAGAAAACTACAACACAGTACCGACATCCCGAAAGGTGGAAGACTGGACCCGATTGAGGAGGGTACGGAAGTCGTTCAGTATTGATTTCTCAATGCAAATAGCAGGGTATTGCTGCGAAACATATCCACTACATCCGTGGAGGAGAGCACGGACTTCATTCAGATCAGCCTGATCCCACGTTTCGCTTTCGAATTCTAGATGCGTTTGACTGGCCATCGTGTGATCGCGTCGCAGGTGAATGCGAATTCCGCGCGAATCTCTTGAGTTCACTAAAAGAAGTAATAACAGCTCACATACACAGACCACCACTCAGTCCATTTGCCATCGATGAACTCGAAGGACCAAAACAATTGCTTCAAGATTTGGCTGAATTGCTAAATACGAATTATTTCAAACGAAGAATCCCTTAGAACTAATTTTATGCCCTTTTTGAATTTTGCGGAATAATTAAATTGTGAACGGGAATCGGAACTGCGAATAAACTCCATTGCTCGCAAGTGTTTTTAGTAGTTGTAGAGCACCGACCAGCTTTTGTGGCACAACGCTCTACCCGCAACACAGACGCTGAGAACACACCTCCCTCATCCAACTACGCATCATGGCGATTGCTTGAATCTGCGTGCTCAGCCCCTTGGATGGATATGTCAAGCTTTGAGTTAGTGTAGGTGGGCGTAGTGTGTATGGAGTGGCTTGAAAATTGACAACTCTACAGCTTTAGAACTATTTACGCAAAGCTCAATGCCTCATTTTTAATGCAACGAATCTGAGTTACTCAAATATGATTGTAGTACTTATGTTCCTTAATTGTGTTTGCAGGCAAGAGGCGGGAGGACAATTTTAATCTGATCGCGGACCAACGGAATTGCACTCCAGAGCCCGAGACACCTTCGTCCTACCTTATAATAGTATAAGTGTCTAGAGGCAACCAACTTTCTTCTTTAGTAAGGGTGGAAGAAGGGAAGAGGAGGAAGGAGAAGAACGATCTACAATGTCATGCATATTCCCATTGATGTGTGTGTTAACCTAAATTAAACGTGTAAATTGGGTGCGCACTCTATGAGCCTCATAACTCACCAAAATGGAAACATCTGCTTGCATCTAAAAATTTTGAAGTACGCTCTCCCTGCAAAATTATCTGCTTTGGATTTGGAGTCAAATTTCTGGAAATGATGCCAGCGACCGTACTCAGATTTGCTCATTGTGCTGATCCAAGCGACGTGCGTTTGCACGTGTAGCTACTACATTTTGTAAAGCAAGCACATTCACCCTTACTTTATAGCGATAATATCTGCAATTTTACCAATATTTCATCATATCTGAGAACTTCGAGATTTACATGAGCATGGTATTTGGACTCCTTTATTTGTGAAGCATTGTTGTAGCCCTTTAAAATACACTGACACTTGCAAATACTTCCCAATTCATGTCAGATGGCTAGCTGTAAAAAGGCAAAGATGATTTGCGACTATGAGCGCGTTAGGGAGCAGGACAGCTAATTGCTGTCACTCGACACAAATGTGCTTGTTCATGCACTGAGAGTAAGTCAAGATCTTCGTCTGGAAATCAAGTTTCTTCCAAAACACTACCATTGAATGCGATAAGTTAATGATGCACTGGTGCTTAGTGGAATTAAATCCTATATTAGATCGGTGGATACATGTGGCATCACTTTGGGTCATAGCGGAAGCAGAATGTCTGAAAATGTTTAGGTTCCGATGATACAGTCCTCAACGCTCAAGCTAGATTGGTGTCTTGTAGATCACACGATGAGTGTACCAAAACAACAGACGGTCGTGTAAATATAATGAATTACGTTGCAGTTGTTGCAGTTTCATTGGGCTTCATTGAGGGACCCAGATCTTGTAGGTTCACCTATACCTGCTAATAATTGAGTAAGCTCCACACATATTTGCCATCATTGTTACTTTTGTTGTAGCCAATGCCAACGTATTGATGTCTGGAAGCTGCAGATGTAAGTAAATAACGCAATGGTCCTGTGAGAAGAGTCTCTGAAGACTTTTCTCGGGATCGGTTAACCATTGTTGCATAATTTATATCTGAGCTAATTCAATTCGCCTGCTGTCATTTGAGGGATGAGTTTGAAGTACAAGTGAGCAGTGAGCCATATACAAATGGATGAGAAGCAAGCAGACCCCATCAAAAGTGGTCAGGAATAATGACTGAAAAGGAAGAGATGTAAGTATGTTAGGTTGGTTTTGGCGGAGACTGTCGAGGCAAGAGTGACAAAAGGGAGGCTAAAGGAGGCGAGATTCTAAAGTCGATAATTTGCAATGAACGAAGGGTAAACGAACGCGGCCATTTTTGCCCATGTGCTAGATGGGTAGGGTAAATGGAGCATGGTGAGGCACAACGCAGGCGTTAGTGCTTGATAATTATAAGGTGTTGGCTTATTGTTATCCAAGTGACAGAAGTTGGTAGTTTCTAATTTTATGACAGCACAAACGTGTGCAATCGCTGCAAAACTTTGTAGAAGCCCACCATCACGAAATAAGTTAATCAAAAGCGATTGTCTCGAGCTAGGAATTTGTAATATATTAACTGTGGCGGTCTTGACGTTGTTGCAAAAGCATCTTTTCTCACTGAGGCATGCATTAAAATTCAAAATAATGCACCAAATCTATGTCAATCAAAATAGAGCCAAGCAAACATGTCTGCGGGCAAACCACTTGAAAACTTCGATTTTTGTAAACAGGTTTCATGGGCTCCCTTTGAGTAGCTGCATTCAGATCTTTCCATAAGCTCTTAATTTTGTCAAAGGATGAACGTTGATTAGTGCCCCAAATTTGGACGAAGTACTGGCTAAAGTTGTAGTGTCGCTGGTGCTCACGGCGACCAGTGACAAGTCAGAGGTGGTGCAGTAGCCGCAATTGCTGGAAATTATGTCAGATAAAGTAGCGCACCATGGCGATGTTGATGAAGACACAACCCTCCTCACATGTTTATACAATCGATCCGAGTGCTTGGAGGCGGACCAGCGACGGCCGATAGTAAAGTTTGCTGGATGAGTTCCTTTTACTATCAAACGATTTTTCAGCATAGCTTTTCTAGACTGCCTACTATGAGCACCCGCATGGGTTCTATCACATATTCTGAATATCTGAACGGATCGCAGACAATAATACTATTTAAGAGTCGCCTTGGTGTTTTGATGTTAGTAAAGCTGACGGCAGCACACACCCTGTCATTGGAAAAGGTAGTTGCAATATGCTAATACTTCATTTAACCACGCAAGGAGTCAGTTCATCGCATGGGTGTGTAAGACCGTTTTCTAGGTTATAAACTTGGTTCGTTGCTGAAGCGTATTAATGCATGATACAGAGCACACAAATCTACCATTAATGTTGAGGTTATTTACAATCAAAACGAATGGAAAGCTTAGAGCAACTATTATTATTGATGCTTGCTAGTTAGTTTAAGTGAAATTTATTTAAATTTATCTGCCTGTTCTAAGTAATAATGCAAGTTGCGATGGGCACTGCGGTAGGTACAGGTTCTTTCTAAAAATAATATTATTCTTTTCCTAAATGTTGCATTATAATTAATGTGCGGTAGTTCTGGTTGAGCTGTGAACGCAATGCTTTAAACAAGAGAAATACGAAAATTCAAAATGCAACGTTCTTAGTCCATGCAAGCTAATGTTGCGATGTAACAAATGGCCGTTTGTTACAAATATAACAACAAGACATGCGTTCATTAATATTGCCTTTGCGGCATTTATTCCAAGATTGTTTACAATTTAAGGTTTCATTGATTAAGAGCTATCTAATTGGCTTTCAAAGCAAAAGAAATGTGTCATAATCTGTGGTAAGAAATAGAAAGTCGATACTGAAGATAGAGCGGCTACTACCGAGAATTGTTGGTAAAACTGGAATGGAATTGATGAACGGATTAGTAGTTAGCATAATATGCATTAAAAAGATGTGTATTTTTGTCGAAAGGGCCCTAGACACGATGTGTTCGAACGCAGAGTAGTCGTCAGAGTATGCGAATCGCAGTATCAAGCAGAGGATGTAGCATTATGCTATCTCAGACTATTCTACAAGAATCACTTCAAAATCTAGTACAACTGATCGCAGTAATACACGGCTTTTCCTTAGTGCTTCTACCTAGAGAAAGTTGACGAATGGCTCAGAGAATGAGAATCGATATGAGTAGGGCGACGATAGCAGAGTGGCGGTAGCGTCGAGACTGAATGCACAGACAAGAGTGAGGCTCATTAATCTTAGCTTGAGATTGGCAGATTAACGTGTCGATTGCCAGGACATTGGGATAGGCAGGCCATTGTATCATTTAATTCAAGCTCCTTTTCTGCATGTCTCATAAGCAAAACTGAGATGCCTTCATATTCCACAAAAGGATGGATTTGATGTCAATTTAGTCTCAACTTTAAGACCACTTCATTTTGAAATGGTGTCCTCAGAACCTATTTTTGATGGCTACAAGGGCTGGGCTAGCAAGCACATCGAGTATGAAGAAATGTGACTCATGCTGCTAGAACTTATCCTCAATATGACATGGCTGCCACTAATGATGAGAAGAAGGCGATCAAAACCTATAATATAGCGTAAATCTACATTTATTTAACCTTAAAAGAAAAGATTGATGGATGTTGGTCCAGTCCATGCACAAATTCGGGAATGATAATGCTTGTGGGCTGCTTTGATAAGGGAAATTTTGGAGAGGGATTGTAAAGACAACTTGGTTTCCATATTGGTAAATCTGATCCATCAATGCACAAAAATAATAAATAAATTCCTTGACGATCTTAATGATGGCCTTTGTGGTGCCCATGAGCTTGGTAGTATCATTGCCTGCTATCACAAATTGATAATTTTCATATGTTACACATGTGTGACGTGTGAGTTCAAGTAGAGAAATCAGAATGTGAAATGTGATTCTGGTAAGACACGTGCTACCGTTGTGCTGCAACATAGACTTAATCGAAAAAAAATAAAAAAGTAAAGATTTAGTCTTATTCTTTGCGTAAAACACCACCAGTCAGTGGAATTCTGTTGGAGTGGACTGCCTCCACTCACAGCTTCGCTTTTTGTCTTGGCAATGAACTAAGTAAGACTAAAAGGTTAACTGGAATTTATGAATCGACAGGTTGATGGACGGCTGGATGGTTGGCAGCGATACTGATGCTTATGAACATACTCGGGATGTCGCGGCCCTCTCATTTTGAGTGAGGCCTTCGTGTGGCTGTTGAATAGTCCAGGTCTTATAGATTTAAAATGGCTTCACAGTGTAGACTAAGCCATATATTTAAGGTCTGGGGTCGTATCAGCTTGCCTAATCGTGACCTTCGAATCACATGCCGTTCCACTCACGTGGTCATTTAATCACACCTTCCTCCATTTGTAGAATCAATAGTAACGCAGCGAGAGTACTTGCATTACACGTTATACATATTTTTAAGTAAACTTGTCATTACCTAATGAAAGATGCGTTGATGTTGAAAATGGACCATAGTGCGACTTCACATCCATTCTTTCTGTGGGGTCACTGAAATTTAATGGCCGGTTCCTCTGAGGCACGGGGGTGGCAAGCACCCCCTGATCTCGACTCCAAGTCGTGTCACTAAGACAGAACTACAATCTGCGGAGAGACAAGTAGTACCGCACACGCATAAGTGTGTGTGCCTTCCAGCAACCGTTCCACAGCCGCTACATCGTAGGTAGGTCTCAAGAAAACGCTGCAAGCACAATAGAAAGCCATGACTTTGTTCATTCTTGTTAATCTCACTTAATGCCTCTGTGGCACAAACCAGTTTGACCGATCTTTACCGTCCGAGAAATCAACTTGGTGATTGCCCATTATAAGTGACAGTGACCGTTAATTTTAAAAATTGATGCAAATTGTAATAGAGGGCAGACGCCATTGCCTTTAGATTAAAAATTTAATGTTTGGAGGCTGATGCGTCTGCGACTATGGATCTGCGATTCGAATAATTCTATGACCTTATGCTCAAACAGATCTATTTTCTAACCGCTTTTAGAGGAGAATTTAAGGATCAAAAATGGAAAATAAGTAAATTGCTTACTAAGCAGAAGTTAAAATAACATTGCGCGAATCAAAAAAAGCATTACGATTTGAATAACATCACAAATTTGCTGCAATTATACTGTAGCATGTTTCAACATTTCAAGATTTTGATTGTGTGAAAGTTTCTCGTTTACAAAGCCAGTTAAAACATACTCTGGCTTGCGATGTAGTGCATCTTTCATTTTGTTAGATAGCTTTGCATAGCTTTACTTTACTGTCTTTATATTTTTATCAATCGCATCGCTGATGCATTTATAGTCGTGGCCGAATTTGTGGTTGGTTTACTCGACTGCGCTTGCAGCTAGAATCACTATCAGCTGAGGGCCAACGATCATCAAAAGTGGGTGCATTTTTCTTTCCGACTAAAGATAGCACTCAAATCGGAACTTTCGAATGCATACTCACGTTCTTAATCTACTTGATGCGTAAATGTGCCAGAAAACTGTCGACTGGATATCAGTGCAGTGAATGATGGGAATCATTTGAAGTCAATGGTGAGTTGGTAGCCCATGTATATATCTGTGATCTTGTGCATCCATATTTTGATATTTTTGAGGCTGCAATTACAGTAAAGGAGTATACTTATGCCTATACCCAACCGCGTGATATCGTCATCATTCTGCATGGGAGCTAAACCATGCCATGACGGGCTCAAGTTCTGTGGGAGGCGATGTGTGTGTGCGCATCATCTGCTTGGTGGCCATCAAGGGGATATTGCTAAACCCTCCACAAAATGGGACCTTGTAATAGTCTTCGAGGTGTGGCGCCGAGATGATTCAGGGCCTTTTGCCAAGGTCGTGTCATCCATCAGTGCCCTTCATCGTTATGTTTAAGGCAATCGAATGGCAGAAGTCGGAGGCACGAGTGCAGTCACTGTTTCCTGGACTGAACGAGGCTTCGCGCTCCCTACTACTACCCTTAAGTTTCTACCCTTGGACAAAGTGGTAGCTGTACTAGTCACGCCAGTGTTCGTTATTTCTTCGACTTCGACTCCCTCCTGATTGCATTTGAGCGCATACGTTACAGCTTCCATTTTCCTTATCAATGCTGCTATAGTTGTTATGTATGGCGTGTACTCCTTATCAACGGATCATTGTTAGCAAAACCAATCCTTGTATTTTAGGCAATAAAGGCAATGAAAGACACTCAAAGTTGTGATTTTTAAGAGAGGATTGAAGGCATAAATTACCTATCTAATGCAATCACTACTACTGAGTGAAGCCACTCGATAGAAAAAAAGTAACCGAAACCGTCGAGACATCATCATGCGACTGAGGTGTGGGTTGTGAGCCCACCGAGGGAGGAGGAGGAGGAAGAGACGGAGTTATACCAACCAACAGTGCAGGAAGGGAAGGGCAGGGGTAGAGGGCGGCCAAAGTGCACTGATCACTGAGGCCTGTGGCTACATAGGGCCGATATTTAGTATCTCGACAAGACACTTCCACCCAGTGATAAGAGCACTCAAAGTCAATCGTTATGGGGACCGAACATGGGGTTAAAGTGTAGCTAGAAAAGTTAAGGAAAAAAGAAGAAGGATAAAAGAAAGAATCAAAAAATTTTTTAATATTAATTGGCCAACCCTATGACTGCTGAGGCGCTTTTAGCAGTAGCAACAGCAGTAGCGCTGGACACAAATTGCACCCACCGCGGAGGCAGTTTAAGGAAAACAAGATGGAAAAAGGAAGAAGAGGTGTATAGAAGAGGTGTCTATTTTAGGAAATCCAAATTCTACACATTTTTGACTCGCAAGAAAGCAGCACTTTCGAGGAGCCCGTGAGGACAGTAGACTGGTCGATGGCGTATATGTTCTGAGGGCGCCTGATGCACTCGCTAAGGAAAAATAGAGTAAAAAGATGGATAAAATGGATGGATGGAGAGGGAGATAGTACTGAGTTGGGTGGATGGATCAGGAGACCAACGGGTAGGCAGATCGGTCAGTGTATAGGTGGATGTGCAGATAAGTAGATTGGCACGCAGTACATAGAAGGGGAGAGGGAAAAAGGGCTTTCGCTAGCAACATGACAAATGGTAGGCAAATGTGGGTCAAATGCTTTCTTTTAAACGCACCAGCAGCAACAATTGGTACCAATCATTAGAAAAATGAATAAATGGGTTGCCCGGTCACTGAAGAGGCCTGGCGAAGTCACGCAAACAGTCAGCAGTGACAATGGACGGAGCACAGTAAAACAAATTATCTCGTTTAAGAACTACACGTGGTAGAGGATCACTGCCCATTTACTACTGAAAACACCACGCACAACCGGCTTTTCACAGACTACGTAGGACAACAAGACTGAAGCAAGCAGTAGGTAAACGTTGGCCAGCTACTTTTAAACGAAAGAAAAAAAACAAATAGTAACTGACCATAACCAGCAGGATGCCACGGAGTGGTGTTGCTCCTTGTGGAGAATAAAACAGAATTGCCTACTTTTTATGCCATACTCCGGATGTCTCCAACCTCGTAGTCTGAGTCCTACACTTTCGGGCTAGAATTTTATCAGCTGGCCTTTTGTGGCCCCTGAATCGCATGCCGCCTCACTCACGTGGCCATTTAATCACTCCTTCTTTCGCTTAGACGATCCGTTACGCATTTTTTGAAGTGAAATTGTTACCAACTAATGAAAGATGTGTTAATGTGAAAAATGGACTACAGTGCGACCGGTTCCTTTGAGGCCCAACGGTGGTAAATACCCACTAGCCTCGTCTTTATGTCGTGTCTCGCATACGCATAAGAGGGTGTGCCTCCCAGCGACCATTTCACAGCCGGCACTCCGTAGACTGGGTTCAGGAAAATACCTTTAGCGCAATACATATAAATAGGTCATGACTTGGGTCTTCATTTTAATGTCATTGAATGCTTCTGTGGCACATATATGTGACGCAATGGCGTAATTGCCTATTTTAAGCGACAACAACTGCTAATTTTGAAAACCAATGCAAAGTGCAGCAGGAAAAAACGTCATTGCCTTTACACAAAGGTTTGATATTCGGAGGCTAATGCAATTGCAAATATGGATCGGCATTGCCAGAATGCTTAAAAAGTTTCAATAGGCGATTTGAATGCCTCTATAATCTAATACCCAAATACATCTGTATGTCTTTTGTATTTTGAAGTAAATTTAGGGCTCAAAAATAAAAACAGAGTAAATCACTTAATAAGAATAAGTGAAGATGACATTGCAAGAATCATGAACTAAAAGTATGCGTAATTCGAATAAAAGCACAAATTCGCTACGTTCACATATTGGCATGTCTCATTTATTTCAAGATTTTAGTTCTGGCAATGTTGGCTTACAAAGCCTGTTAAAACGTACTTTAGCTTACGACTTAGTGCAGCGTTTGTTTTATTTGATAGCTTTTTATATCGTTGCTTTACGAGCTTTTTATTTTTATTAGTCGCTTTGCTGATGCATCTAAGGTCGTAGCCGAATTTGTGGTTGGTGCGCTCAACTGCGCATGTAGCTAGTTGTACCAGCGGTTGAGGGCCAACGATCATAAAAAAGAGTGTCTTTTCTTTCCCGACTCAAGGTGGCACTGAATGCGGATCGTTTCAACATCTTTTTACGTTCATAGTCTAGTCGATGCATTACTGTGTCAGAAAAATGTCGACCGTATGTCATTGCAGTTAGAAAGTAAAAGGACGTTTAAAGTCAAAGGTGAGTTGGTATCCCGTGAATATATATATATATATATATATATATATAACTTTTGTGCTTTGTGAGGCTTCTATTACACTGGAGGAGCATACTTAGTCCTTCTCTTTTAAGAATAGGTGTTTGCCGATGCGTTCGCGTTTTCGTGAATTAATTGAACCAGCTTATACCAAGCAGCGTGACATCGTCATCATTCCGCAGGGGACTGAACCACGCCACGACGAGCACACGTTCAGTGGGAGGTGATTAGTGTGTGCCGTCTGCATAGTGGTCACTGAATGGACATAGCCTACTCCTCCACCAAATGGGACATCGTACTAGGCATCGAAGTGTGGCACCGGGAGGATGCAGAACCTTTCTTTACAGTCGTGTCCTCCATCAATGCCATTCCAGTGACAGGTGGAGGCACGAGTGCCGTCACTGCTTGGGAGGCTAAAAGAGGCTTCCTGCTCTTAAATGCTACACTTGAGTCGGTCTCTCTAAAAAAGTAGTAGCTGTACTAGTCATGCCAGTGTCCGTTATATCTTCGACTTGGGCTCTTTTTGACCACACTGAAACGTCTGCATTGCAGTTTCCATTCTCCTGATCTAAACACTTTTGCTGTTATGCACGGCGTGTGCCTCTTGTCAATGGATCATTGTTAGCACAGCTATTGCTTGGATTTAAAGCAATAAAGGCGATGGAAGCCAGTTAAGGCTGTGGTCTTTGAGAGGAGATTATGGCTGTGGATTACCTAGATAATACAGCCACTGCTACTAAGTGAGGCAACTCGACGGAAAAAGTACATCTTCAAGTGATGGGGCGTGGGTGGTAGGCCCGCTGAAGAACGGGGAGACGAGGATATACCAATCAACAGTGCAGGAAGGGGGAGATAGGGTTAGGGGACGACTTAAGTGCATCGATCACTTGGGCCTATGCTTACGTTGAGATGCTGCTTAATCTCTCGACAAGACTCCCCCACCCATCCACTCACCCACTCACCCACCGACTCAGTGATGACAGCGCTCAAAGTCAATCGATATGGGGACCAGGATTGAAAATGAAGAATAGCTGAAGAAGGAGAAAAAGAGGACTAAAATATTTTTCACCATTAAATGGCAAACTTCATGGCTGATGAGGTGCTCTTTGCAGTAGCGGTAGCACTGAAAACCGGAAATACCCACCAAGAAGGCAATTAAGGAAAGTAAAGCGGACGGGTTTAGACCTCAGTTCAAGGTCAAATGAAGCCATATGACCTCGGAGCTAATTTGACTATTTTATTGCCCTAAGCATAGTTCTTGGATATAGATTTTGCTGCAAGTAATACCGATAGAATCGAGATTTCATGGTTGTTTGGAATCAGTTTTTGGCCAGCCACAACCGCTGCTACTCTTTCAATTAACGCAAAACATCCACTTTCTCCCCTCCCTCCTTTCCTTTCAATAACAAATACCATTTTAACAAAATTTAAGGCCACCTATCAAAGAGGCTTTCCTAATACTTTTATTTAAAAAACCATGTTTTTGGCTTTACTAACTTGGATTTCGCCGTTTTCCACCTCATCTTGCCTACCTACTCGCCGTCACACAAGTGCGACACACACTGGCAGTCACATTGCCGCCATCTAACAAAGTTCCTTTCCTCTTTTTTTTCCTTCTTCTCTTCATTTTTATTTTTTTCTCAGATAAACTTACTTATCTATTCGTCATCCCACCTTTACCTCTTTCCACCCACCACCGCCATGACTAATGACCATCCCTTCTTTCTCCATCACTTCGCTCGCAATCACTGCCCTTCATTTCTTGCATCCCTTCTTTTTCTTTTTCTTTACTTATCGTCTTTTTGTGTTCACCTTTATATCTATATATAGCTTTTTAAAAACGTGAAAGTAAGGATTCTTTTATTTCTTCCTCCTTCCTTTTCTCTACCATTGTTGTACTCTGGATTGCACCGCAATGACACGAATAATCCCTTTCAGTGCATATCGTTCATAAAAAGAAGAACAAAACAATTACACAATAGAAAGTTACACACTTATTTTTCTTATCCGTGACTTTAATTTCATCAAATGCTCTTTTATTACCTTTTCTTTTCATCATCTTTTTCACCGTCACATATCTGTGACGCACATATTTATTCGCCCATTCTTTACCTCCCTCCTACCCTAGTCCCTAAATCTCTTATACTTTGAGCATTTCTTTCCTTCTAATTTCTTTCGTTTCTTTCCTTTTTGATGTTCTTCGTAAGGGGCAAACGATCATTCATCAGCTTTTTTCCTTCTTTCTTTTATGGTTGAAGTATTGCAAAGAAGAGTGGAAAAGGATAGAGAGTTTAGCTCTGCACTGCGTACCCCACTTTATCTTTTTTCAGGGATGAAGGCCTGACTCGAGGAGCTGGGTATCTGCATCAGCGTATGCTTGGAGCATTGACGAATAATATTATCGTACCTAAAAGGCATGCCACAAAGGTGAAATCACTGCATTAATTAGGCATGGCTGCTATTTAAATAAAATATGCTTGATGCGGGCCGCGATATTTCTCTCATGCTAGCTAGTGACAGATCACCATCATAAGGCATTTTAACGGCGCGTTCTGATTAAATCCTGGATAAGTACCCACTTAAAATTTATTTCCTCGATCATAATTACAATTTTTACCCAAATACCCCTCTGAATAATATTATACACCCAAGGGAAAAAACAACATTTGGCTCAAAACTCTTACATTGCTGAGGATTCCCCATTTTGCATTCTGACCCTAATAGTCTATGCTAAGGAAATTAATGGTAATGAAACATTGGAATATTATCAGTAAGGAGTCATTACAATGGCGCTTTTGTACTGATAGACTTATTTCACACACGCCGGCATAAAGCTGTCCTTTCTACTCACGCCAACGATCACGTACAGGTCTGTATGCACCGGAGTCTGTGTGTTGCGCCATTCCTTGGAGTATGCAGTCGTCAGCCACTGAGAAGAAGCTTGAAGTAGTGTCAGGAGCAGATTGGATGACAGCATTCGAGTAGTTAGTGCACGCCACGGATAGGTTCGCCGTGGTCGATTGCAGTAGATATAAAGGGCTGCAGATATCTTAGAGATCATTTCCATCGGACTAAACGTGTTGCCGTTTGCGCATTTCACAAAAGAATGTTTAAAGAGTGCAGCCATCGGCATCGACCTAGGAACAACGTTCTCGCGCGTCGGTGTTGTCCAGAGTGGCAGGGTTGAAATCATAGCTAATGATCAGGGCAACCGCACAACCCCCAGTTTTTTCGCTTTCACCGATCAGGAATGTCTCATCGATGAGGTCGCAAAGAAGCAGGCCGTCATGAATCCTACCAATACAGTGTTTGATATGAACCATCTGATTAGACGCCGCTTTGAGGATGAAGGAGTACAGGGAGACATAAAGCAATGGCCCTTCGAATTTTTACATTCTGGAGAAATACCGAAGATCGGAGTGCAGCATTGTGGCACGACAGAGCATTTCAATGTAGAGCAGATCTCGTCCATGTTGCTGTCGAGAATGAAGAAGACAGCAGAGGCCTACCTGGGCGAGAAGGTGACAAATGCTGTCATCACAGTACCAGCCTACTTTAATGTCAACCAGCGTCAGGCCACGGTCGATGCTGGGAAACTGGCGAGCTTAAACGTGCTGCACCTCATCAATGAGCCGACCGCAGCTGCCATTGCCTAAGGTATAGACAAGAAGACAGCGAGGTAGCGGCGCAATGTGCTTATCTTTGATCGGGACGGCGGCACCTTTGACGTCTCCATCATGCTCACACAAAATGAAAGATTTGAGGTAAAGGCGGATGGCGGCAACGCACACTTGGGTGGCAAGGCTATTACTTCTCGACTAGTGGACCACTTTGTGGAGATCATCAAGAGGGACCACGAAGGAAAATACTTGACAACCAATAGAAAAGCCATCAGCCGATTGCGAAAGGTGTGCGAATAGGCAAAGAGAATGTTGAGCTCGGCTGAGGGTGCAAACATTAAAATGGCATTGCTGTTCAAAGGCATCGATTATGGTACGAGCCTCACACGGGCCAGATTTGAGCAATGGTGCTCGGATCTCTTTGGATGGACGATAAATGCAGTAGACTGCGATTAGCGGTGCGAAGATGGAGAAGGCTGACATCAGCAAAATTGTGCTGGTGGGAGCATCAGCGCATATTCCAAGGGTGGAGAAGTTGCTGCAGAATGTCCTTGGTGGTAAAAAGGTGAGGCGATCCATTAATGCAGACGAGGCAGTGGTCTACGGTGCCGCTATTTTGGCTGCAAATTTGACTGGTTGTGTATCAACAACGACAAAGGATTTGGTTTTGCTGGAAGCGACGCCACTATCTTTAAGTATTGACAAGTATGACGATATTGTGGCAACGGTGACAACGCGTAAAATGCGACACTCCACTAAGGCAACGAAAGCATTTATCAACTTTAGCGATAATGCAACTGAAATGTTGGTTGGTGTGCCTGACGCGTGACAACCACTTGGGTGAGTTTTGGTTGACTGGTCTCTCACCGACACCGGACAGCGAAAGTGTGATAAACATGGCATTTGAAATTGACGAAAACGGCATCCGTCATGTGTCCGCAGTCCAAAGGTCGCCAGGAAAGCAGAATATCATCTTGATCACCAACTACAGTGGCCGTCTGTCTGAGGAGGTAGAGCAGATGCTGACGGATGCGGAGACAAACAAGCAGGAGGATGAGAAGGAGAGAATTAGAATGGAAGGGGAGAGTGAGTTAGTGGGCTACGTCTACGACATAATAAGGAAATTAGAGAAAGGGGATGGAAAGAAGGAGACATTGGAAGCGAACCAAAAAGCAATATTAGCGTAGTGTGAAGAGACGATCAGGCGGACGGACACCAATAGGGAGGCCACAGAAGGGGACTACGAAGCAATGCGCAAACAGTTTGAGAGTGTGTGCAGACTTTTGATGAAACTGTAAAAGCAAAATTCGTGAACAGAGAGGTGAGAAACTTAAACTAAGACAAATACGCAAGAAGACTCAAGCGTCATCCACTTATTGTGTCTTCCTTCGACTACCATCAATGTATTCGTGTGTATTTTAAATGTACATGTAAAACGTGCTCAACTCAACTTGTAGATTTCTCTTGTATCCTTCTGTTGCTCTCACGTGCACGTTGCAGAATCTGCATTTCCTGTGGTCCACCTCTTTCACTTTGTTAGATTTACTGGCAAAGAAGGGAACATGGATATGACAGACGTCTGGGGAGACGCGTGGTTTATAGAAGTCGCACAGTGTCTGCATGTGGAGGTGACTGAATGAAGGAGAGCATGAATATTTCAAGGAAATAAGGCACTTGCCGATTAATTAAGGGATTTTTAAGTGAATGCCGCAAACAATTTTTGATCCTTGAATTTAAAATACATTATCCAACATGGTCAAGCTGAGGTGAGATGCTACAGACTTGTCCCTGTAGCCTGTCGCAAAAGGGACGGTTGCAGTCTGTGGAATTGAAAATGCCAGTTCCAGTTCATTTTTTTGCTACCACTCATCAAAACATGCGATTCGGAAGAGTGGGCTCACTGCAATCCCTTCAGTAGATGGTTAGAATCCTGTACCAATGATTTAAGCTGGTGACAAAATCGTCGACTAGTGCTCGCCATAGCAAAGTGGACGTACCTAAGGAAAGAGCAATCTATTTCTTTTATCGGATGCTTAGTTGTAATGAATAGGTTGCACTGAGGGCGTATCCAGACTAGACCGTAAACGTATTTGAGTAGAGGAGAATATATTGCAGATCACGATAAGTGCATTTAAAAACAACAAAGTTATTCGTGCGGAAATTGGAATTGAGACATTCGCAGTGCTTTATTTCCGATTAGGCAAATGTGTGACATTAAACTTTTCTACATAGGCAATGCAACTCGGCAGTCGCAAACACGTTAGCTTCTAAGCAGCAAATGATTTTAACAAACTTAACACCATCGCCTTTTTGTTGCTGTAATACTAAATGATATTCTAACTTAGAGGTTGTTGCAGCTTAAAATGTGAAACCATTCCGTTGCGTCACATATGTGTGACATGGGTCATTCATCAGGCAAGGACGATCGGTTTTGTCGACTTGAACCTCAGACGCAATAAATGAGATCAATATAGGCAGACAAGGACGTGACAAGTTTTTTGGAATGGTGGCAATGATCCGAACCCAAATTGCGGTTTGGTGACCGTGGACTGGTCACTGGAAGGCACACATCGGTAGCCAAAATTGGAGATCACCAAATTCGCTGCTGGCTGTATCTTAGTATGAAAGGCACAACTAAAAGTCAAGCCCAGTGAGTACTCAGCTTTTCTTGCCTTAAAGGAATCGGTTGTGATCTTTGCAACGGCTCTACAGGGGGGGTGGGTGAAGCGAACGGACCTTGATGGGTGGTCGCACACATTTGCTCACTTAAAATCAGGTTAATTTAAAACATGGACTAAGGAAATCCTACATGCTCGAAGTGGCGGTGAAGAACTGTTGGCAAAGCAGTGTCAATGAAATCGCGGTATAAGTAAAAGATTTGCCTGAGGCGACTTTGATCTACACTACAGTTACTATCTCCATTCACCTCAAATGATACTTGCGTGGTAGTTCAAGCCTTGCGGAGTCAATCATTAGAAATTAGCACCACCGACTGAGTCGATTTAGCATGTGTTTGAGGGGTCGAGCCCTCATTATCTGCCTAAACAGATACCCATACCACTACACAGAGGAGTATACAAAAGGCGTCTCAGTGGTTGTCCTGGTGGTTGACAGCTGATTAAGGAAGAAAGTCTACTTGATGACGTGCATTGACAACGATCTCTGACCTTGTAAAAGTTGTCGTCTCTGAATAAAATCTCCTTGGGTTTTATGTTATAGAGACATTTTATTTGTCTTTGGAAACTTCGTAACCATTTAGTTATTTGAGCTTCTGTTTGTGGTGGAGGTGGATGCATGTTTGCAAACATTTTAGCCTCCAGATACCAAATGTTTTGTTTTAATAAAAGAGCAATTTTAATCGAACTTTGACGTTAGCGTTTGTTGTCAGCTGAAATTGACATTTACGTCATTGTGCCGCATTTATGTGACATGGACATTTACCAGGCAAGATCGATCGGTCATGCTGCATCGTGCCACAGACGCATGACAACAGCTAAAGCTAAGCGAACGAAGACCCCGTTTGGGGTCTAGCGGCTGTAGAGTGGTCGATGGGCGTCACATTCTCTTGTACAAATGCAAGGTTACTTGTTTTCCTGCAGCTCGTAGTTCCGTCCTAATGACACGACTGGGAGACGAGATCAGTAGACACAGCTTCTCTGTGCCTCAAAGACTTTAGTCATGGACTTTACAGAGCCTCTGAAGAGAGGGTGGGTGGAATATATGTGGCCGGGTGAGATGTCGCACTGCTGTCCACTTTCCTAAGTACGCCTTCAGTGACTTATTAGTTGTACAAATGGAAGAAGGATCCATAAGGGCCTAAAATATTCAACAGCCACACGAAGACCCCGCCCAAAGTGAGAAGGGCGAGACATCCCGAGTGTCCTCCAAACGCCAATGCTGCAGCCGTCCATCCAGCCATCCATTATGCTGCTGACCTAATTAGTCAATCTTCTAGTTCCCTCTATAGCTCTCTTTGACTAAAGTGCCTTGTCAAAATCGAGGTTGTGCGTGGACGAAGCAGACCACTCCAGCAGTGTTCCACCAGGTGATGGCGTTCTTCGTAAATTATAAGGCTTAGTATTCCACTTTCTGTGTCCGATCATTATTAAAATTTTTACTGCAGTTAAATATTGACATATACTTTGCCAGATTAACATGTTTTATCCTGATTTCCATGCTTAAACTTGCGCGTCACACATGTGTGACATGCGGGAAACATCAATTTTCGATAGCTGGCAATGATACTACTACGCTAATGAGCTTCATGCAAAGTATTGCTGAGTAAGCATGGTGAATACTTGCTAGAGATTGCCAACGACTCTAGTTGGTGGTGACAGTCGATGGTGTAGTGATGTAGATGTAAAAGTGTGGAAATGAAGGAAGGAAATAGGTTTGGAATGCAAAGGTGTCCATCAGCAGAGTGAAACGTGATGGTAGCACCAGCCCACAACCACATAACATCTGTAGGGTTGATGAACTACGGAACAGGGACTTGGTCGCGATTTCCTAAGTGCACATCAACTTGCGATTCAACTTCGTTTTTACTCAACGATTTGATAGCAGTTAACACGACGCTGGATTGCTGATACCGGTAGAAGTAGAAATAGCCTGTAAGGCCAAACGCAAACATCACTCAAAACGTTAACTAAATCGCACTAGAAATGTTGTAGTTTCTTCTTCTGTGAACTGCTGGTCCTGTTATTGAGCGAGTTGCCTCCTCATGCGTAGGTGGGAGTGGTTGAATAGCCACGCGAGTGAGGTGATATACGAGCTAGAGGTCAAAACTTTAGCCTATAAGGTAAGGGATTTTGGTCTTCTATGTAAGTCAGTGCGATGAAAGTGTCAAGTTGATAACGAGGTGGTGGGTGGAAGGAGCAGGCAACTCCATTGAAGTATGTGCATGTTTGTGCCTTGTCTGTCAAGCATTGTGTGACAGTCAGCAGTCACTCACTAAGGAGAGAAGAAGCTTAATTTTTTACCTTTTTTTTCATGTCAGAGGCGCGCTTTCCTGACATCGCATGCCATGCTTTCATCGCTCCACATGAGCTTGCACGTCACGCACGTGTGACACGTAGGAATAATCAGTTTAGGATAGCTGGTTTTAGCAGACTACATTTAATATAAAATGATCTAATTCAAGACAGGCAAATGAACGCTGAACAACTTTTTTACGAGAATACTCGCACTGCGTTCACTGATTTTTGAGAGGAGCACATCACCAGTGGGTGGAGATGGTCAAAGCAGCACTTAGAATTAATGGGTATGAGCGCTTCAACGCCAGATTCGAAGCAGATCATCGCTTGCAGAAGAGTCTTGTGACGTTATGTCAGTGCTTGGAATGTATCGCAGAGGACCGCCTTGGATCAAGTTACCTTCCAGTTAGCGTTGGGTCTACGAACTCAAGAGCACATATTCCT
Source organism: Taenia hydatigena (assembly GCA_036345935.2). NCBI lineage: Eukaryota > Metazoa > Platyhelminthes > Cestoda > Cyclophyllidea > Taeniidae > Taenia > Taenia hydatigena. The sequence goes on along the minus strand of JADWOT020001434.1, from coordinate 116,267 downwards.
CAATTTGTTTGCTCTAAAAGACCGACCACCGCAACTTGGTGTCGATCTCCACACCCTATTTGGTCATCTAACTTTAGATCAAAAGTGAAAAGGTCACAAACATCCTGCTCCCGCTTTATCCTTGTTGACCTTGATTACCGTGCTCACGACAGGAATCGAAGTGACCGAGAGTGATTAAGGGAGTGGGAATAATCGTCACGTATGTGTGGCGCTAGTAGCGCGTGTAACAAAGAGGAACGCCTACTTACTCATCAGGTTGCATCAATTTCCTTGTAAAAAAGCCCTGCGAAGACAGCTTGACTTGATGCTGGAAAGAAGACTAACCTCGAAGACAATATCGCTTTTTTCGTCGGAAACCTCCACTGTCATAAAAGAGGCTGCAAAAATTATGGATAATTTGTGAAAAACGAAATCCAACACGAGGGCAGCAACTCATCGAAGCAAGAGTTAGCTGTGAATATGCCACTATGGCGACCTGTGGACTCTCTTCATTGGGCTTAAGATCGCGGCGATGTGCTTTTCTACTGATAAACCTCAGTAGACATCATTTTACACCTCTGAATTCGGTGCTACTAAATGCGTCAGTGTCCAGAGGGTCAAGTGGGGATGAATTGACCCTCGTGGTTTGTGTGACTTCTTTGCTTGCCTAAAGGTAGGTCTAGCTAAGGGCGCTTGCAAACCACAGTCGCTACTCCCAAATGCAACAAGGAAAGGAAAGAAGATCCTTTCACAAATCCAATCCAAGCTTAACTTCCCATGAGCAAGATTAAATTGAGATGAATTGGAGCATTTCAAAGGGACATCACTGAACGGGTGGTTACTCTAATCACTACGACACATCAACTCAGAAGGCATTTTATTGGGTACTTTACTAGTTTGGCGTTAGAATTCACACGCAAAACTGCCACCTCTTTCCCATCTAAGTGTCAATCACAAATACCCTGCTTGCAGAATCACCTCTAAGCCATCATCAAAGTTGCCTTCCTTACCGTAGTGGCAGTTCGTTGAAAGCACTGTTGTGGGCAAAACTGATCTGAGGAGAATTCAGCGCCTTACCATAACGATGTCTGAGAGTACGTTCGGTGCCACTGGTCAGGGTGTCAGAAATGCTCCTTACTCTAGTCGATTCGCAACTAAATCTATTTCATTGACTGGTGAGAGATTTGAGTGCGACGCTGCATCAGTCAACACTAAGGCTGGAACTGGAGACAGAAGGGATCGAATTTAATAAAAGCAGATTAAGTACGGCGGTCATTGTACCAAGTACTCTCGCATTAAGAACTTGGTGATGGCAGCTACCTAAAAATCCCTCTAGTTAATTTGCAAATGCTCATTTTCCCTGAATCTCGTAGCATCTGCTTCATTCAGTCACATGCTCAGGCAGACATCCTGCAACTCCTATGATCTTTGCGTCCTTCCAAACGTCCAACATGTGCGTGAAACCCCCCCGCCAGTGAAACTTAACAAAGTGTTGAAGGCTAACCAAAGAGGGTCAGATTCATCAACGTGCACGTAGAAGCAAAAAGAGGAGGCAAAGAAAATGCAGAGGTTTGGTTGAATTAAGAGCACTGTACATGACTACTTCACATAAAAACAGGAATACGGTGATGGTGGGCTGAGGACGACACAATAAGTGGGGGAGTACAATTAATTGCCGTAGGATGACGTTTACGTCTACCTCGTTCAGGAACCAGGCCTTTTAAGATTTGTCAAAAGACTGTACACGTTGTTAAACTTTTTGCGCATTCGTTCGTAGTCCTACTTTGTGGCCACCTTTTCGGTGTCTGTCCAATTGAGTGCCTTCTCCAGCTGCGCTAATATTGCTTTCCGGTACTCCTCCGATGTCCTTTGCTTCACTTCCTCCTGCTCCAACCTTCTTTTTATGCTGTAGATGCAGTCCACCAACTCACTCTTTGCTCCCATTCTACTCCTCTCCTTCTCATCCTCCTGCTTGTTTGTCTCCGCATCCTTCAGCATTTGCTTTATGTCCTCCTCGGACAGACGACCTCTGTAGTTGGTGATCGTAATGCTGTTCTGTTTTTTGTTGACCGTTCCACCGCTGATACTTGGAAAATGCTGTTTTCGTCAATCTTAAAAGTCACGTCAAATTTAATCTCACCGCGCGGCTTCTGTGGGAAACCAGCCACAGTGAACTCACCCAACAAGTGATTGTCATTAACTTTAGCCCGTTCACCTTCGAAAATTCTGACTCGAACTATCGTTTGATTATCGCAAGACGTTTGGTAGCCACTTGTCTGCTTTGTCGGGATCCGTGTATTACGCCTTATCACTGTCGACATCATGTCATCTTCTACCATTACACCCAGTGACAGTGGTGTCACTTCCAGCAACACCAAATCCTGCGACCCCGTCGCACCCTGACCACTCAGATTGGCCGCAAACATGGCTGCACCGTAGGCCACTGCCTCGTCTGCGTTGATGGAACTCTTCACCTCTTTACCGCCGAAGAAGTCCTCCAACATCTTCGCCACCTTCGGAATAAGCGTCGATCCACCAACCAGCACAATCTCACTGATGTCTGCCTTTTTCATCTTTGCCTTTTCCATTGCAGTCTCTACTGCACCCATCTTCCTTACGAAGAGGTTCGAGCACAAATGCTCAAACCGGACCCGTATGAGACAAGCACTGAAATCGATGCCCCCGATCAGCGACTCGATGGATACGTCAGTGCTCTCAGCCGAGCTCAGCATCCGCTTTGCTTGCTCACATTCCCTTCTCAAACGACTGATGGCTTTTTTGTTTGCTGTTAAGTCTTTTCCTTCGTGTTTTCTCTTAAATATCTCCACACAATGATCTACTAGTAGAGAAGTGATGTCCTCACCACCCAAATGCGTGTCCCCACCAACCGCCTTCACCTCAAACTTCCCATTCCGTATGGACATGATGGAGACGTCGAAAGTGCCGCCGCCCCAATCAAAGATGAGCACATTACGCTGCCCATCGAATCTCTTGTCCATTCCGTAGACAATGGCAGCTGCGGTTGGCTCACTGATGAGGCGCAGGACGTTTAAGCCCGCCAGTTTCCCAGCTTCGATGGTGGCTTGACGCTGATTGCCATTAAAGTAGGCTGGCACCGTGATGACAGCATCTGTCACCTTCTGGTCCAGGTACTTCTCTGCTGTCTCCTTCATCTTCGACAGCACCATTGACTAGATCTGCTCCGCAGTGAATTGCTTTGTCACACCGCAGTGCCACACTACAATCTTCGGTATTTCTCGAGAATCAATCACTTTGAAGGGCCACCGCTTCATGTCTCTCTGTACTTCTTCATCCTCGAAACGGCGTCCGATCAACCGCTTCACATCAAATACGGTGTTGGAAGGGTTCATGGTTGCCTGGTTTACCACGGCCTCACCAATAAGACTTTCCTTATCAGTAAAAGCCACACAACTGGGCTTTGTGCGATTGCCCTGGTCATTAGCGATTATTTCAATTCTGCCATTCTGGAAAACACCGACGCAGGAGAATGTTGTACCCAGGTCGATTCCGATGGTTGGACCCACTGGCATTCTTTCGTGAAATGCGAAAACGTTTACACTTTACTCTGGTGGTGACGATGTAGACGATCACCTGAGCTATTTATATCGGATGCAACTGATGATGCTAGACCTATCCACGATGTGCGCTAACTACTCAAACACTCCCCGCCAACCAGCGTCTAGCACTGCTGCAGTGCTTTGTCTCGTTGGCTGTCGGCAGCACAGTCGAAGGGCGTGACACACAGCGCGGGATCCGGTGTGAACACGTCTGTGCGTGTGTAGTGGCGTGAGCAGTGGTAACAACTCTATGTTGACGTGTGGGTGGCACAAATGCAGCAGTGCCGAAAATCAATGCGTTGGCTGCCGACTGAGAGTGTGGTGATGCCGGTGAGACCTAAGTAGTAGCTAGAAGCAAAATCACAAAGGCATTCAACTTGCACTGTAGAGCAGGTGATGAAGATTTTTGGCACCTACTGGAAGCTCAAACTAAGTTCAATATGGAAAGATGTTTGTAAAACACGTCGAGCAGAACAAATTTAGGTGCCGATGAGCTTCTCTGCAGCACAAATGCACAAACAAAGGAACGTCTAACTCTCAGCTTTGAATGTACATTTATTTTTTGGTCGCCAATGCTGCAAAACCAGTTCTTTTACTAAAATAGGCATCTTGTTTTACACTGTTGCATCGTCATGCGGTAATTTAGACGTAGCAAGTACTGGGAGATGTTATTCTAAAAACAAAACAACGTTCGTGAAAGGGGCTGACGAACACAAAGCTCCGAGCTTTTGTAAGGCATGCGTTCAGCTTCCACTTTGATACCCAGTGACACCTCAGAAGGGCGAAATCCATCTGACCGAATGGACAGATGTGAGGCAACAGCTGTTCATTAATCTCCATATAAAGAGCTGCTTCTATTGTGTTTGAGGGTCGAGAAAGATGCTGCAGGCGTCCGAAGTGGTGGAGGGTTACAGTTGTGTAAAATGAGTTGGCGTTCGTCAGCCTGAGCATGCGGTTTCATGGAAGGACCTCGGTGCGAACCACATTAGTGAATGGATGTATCAGATGAGTGTGAATGGGAAATTCAAAAATCGCAAAACGAATGAGACAAGAGCAAATTTTCATCCGTGGGTGAGTAAACTCACAGTAATGCGTGAATGGACATGCGTTGGTGGATGGCAAATGGATTAATGAACTCGTATAGTCAGTGTTCTAGTTGTTTACTCATTCACGGTCCCGTCGACGCACTCCCTCATGCCTTCACGCACAACTTGGCATCGTGTCGCAATGGTCTCGTACAGCACAACAACATTCACACGCCTTCATTCCTTCTTAATAGTGAACGACAAAATTTAGGTAGCTGACCCATTGGGGTGATTGGAGTAAAGCCACTTAATTTCAAACGCCCTCCTCAGTGCTTACGAGTGACTGTCCTCAAACACCTGTTGGAAGCTGACATTTTGAATGCCGCTAGCTAAAAATAAACACCTGCTTCGAATTCAAGCCTTGTATTCAGTGATAGGTCGCAGTTTATTTTCAACAGGGTAGAAGCTCATCCCAAACTGATTGATCAGGGTGATGTCATCGCCACTTTCCAGTGCGCACACGAAAGCGCATCATCTTCCGTCAGGACATTACACCCATCGACGATGGCAATGCTGCCACCCAACTTGGCCTGGATAACCCATGTGAGAAGTCAGAACGCCATAAACAGCACCGTCTTGGCTGTTGGTTGTGAAAGGACAGAGCCTCTTTACATGCCTCTAATCCAAAAGGTCCTGGTGGAACAGAAATTAGAGAGTAGTAAAGGTGCTATTAGGTGTGCGTAATCTGTCGGTTTGATCCAACTAACCATCATTCCTATCTGCTTACAACAAGGTTTCCACATGTCACTCTTGTATCCAACCAATGCTTGTGCCTGAGCCAGCTATGTCAGGCGTCGAGATAAGCCCTAATTAAAACTTTCTGCCCACAGCATAGTAAACACCATCAAAAGCATTGTATTTCAGATCTCGTTCTAAGAGATCCGCTGAAGCAGAATGACTGCACGCATTTTGTGTTTGCCGTTTGGGGAAAGCAGCTTCATTTGAAAGCTACACAAAGCCTAAGTGGTTAAAGGGTGAAAGAGAAGGGAGACAGTAGAATTATGATGTAATACATCAGAATCCAAGAAGTCATTACCACCGGCTCCATGGCTGTGTCCAGCCTGGGACAGAAGTGCTTACTTAATCAAGTGTGAAGGCCTCATTTCTGATTTTATCAGCGGTTCAAGTGAAAACAATCAACGCACGCCTTAAGGATAGCCCATACTGACACATTTGATTGTACTGAGTGATGCCAAAGGCCTGGTGGTTCGGTGATGCGACACCGCATGGAAAAGCGATGGTTCATGACTTGCGAATAGGATGGACCTTGTCTCCCTTTCCTTCAGCCCTTGTAGTCCCTTTCTCAAGCCAAATCGTCATCTTGATTAGCTCATTCTAGCTGATTCATTTGGTCTATCAGGATGATCGACAAATTGTATACATCTCAGACACAGCCGACTGTGTGTGCCTTATTTTGATTCCTCGTCTCAACGCAGTGATAGTTAAATGAGAATGATTGCTGGCACAAGGATTCCACAGACTTGGTTCAGTTCTGTCTTCTTGTCTGTCACACATTTTTTTGGCTCTTGAGTGGCTCCACCCGATTCGGGTGCGGCAGAGACGCCTTTGAAGGTGGAGTGCAGTGAATGGGTGTGAGAATGCTCTCAATCACCGCAAGTCGCCTTCTCACAATTCCTTTGATGTCTCCTCCACTTCAAAGACAATGCTCACCATTGTGCTCTGAGCTGTGTTAATCACATTTCATGAAGTAGTAATGAATCGAAGTAGATGACAAGCTATGGAGCAGACACAGAGAAAAAGACCCATCAACGTTTCGCGGCACAATCCTGAGTAGGCGCCAAGTCCACCGAGTCCACTGTGTGCTTTTGCCCATTCTTGATTCCAGTCAACGAAGCAAGTCGCGTAATTCAAAGCCTCACCTTCTCCTTCTTCTCTGGCACAAGCGAAGTTGTCCCAAATTTCACCTTTCATTGCATTGCTTGTTAATTTATCGCAAGCGTGAGTGTTGGTTTGGTGGTGGTCACTCTACTTGGTCATTTGGTTTAGGCAAAAGGCTTGAGTGGGCGTTCCTTCCCAAATCTTTGCCCTCGTTTTTGCTGCACTTCTCACAGTGCCAATCATCCTTTAAGCTTTTTTACAATAAGGATTAGAACTGGGAAAAGTATGCAATTTGGACTAAGGTAGAGGTAGAACCACCACACACTGGCATGATTTTAATGTTTAAATTTTTACTGTACGAATCCTTGCAACAGTCATGCAGGGCTAGCATTTGTAGAGTAGAGACTCGAAGGAAGCATTCATTACAAGGCACACGACACCTCCCTAAATCCATCACAAAGCGTTTGAAAATAAATGTATGTTGGATCTGGGGGACAGTTAATGCCAAATACATACTCAATCTTTGCATTCCACCCAGTCGGTCAGTGCGGTTACACTTGACTCCGACTTCTACATTCATTCAAACATCTTGACTATCCCGAATAGAGAGATTTCTTTACTGATGGAAGTGCGATATCGCAGCTGGTTGCCCTTCTGGTGCGGCAGCAAATAAGAGAGAGACACTAAAACGGCAAAATAGAAACGAGGCAAACTTAAATTTACCAAGTTGTAGTGATTTGAAAAGAGAAAAGCACCTAAGAGAAGAATGGGAAGATAGACGCACAAAATTACTGTGTAGGTAGAGCTGAGTTGTGTCGATGGTGGGATGCTTTGGGCACGAATAAATAGCTCAGCCACTCGACGACTTCATGAGAGGCGGTTGAGGGAAGGCTAGGAGAGATAAATCTACTTAATTTAACTTGAGATTTAAAGCCCCAGCTAAGTCACAGGCAGATGACTGAGACGCGAATTCTCTCTGGAAGAGATTGCTAGCAGTAGACTTAATGCAGATTGTTTATGTAATTGAGTCTGAAATGGATGTTTGGAGAGATGGATTGGAATGAAGTGAGTGGATGGCTACAGAGTGGTGTAGAAGCTAAAAGAGTGGGTAGAAATGGAGTGGGTGGATGGACAACGCAATTGGCTACCAGAGAGTTGACTATGCTTCAACGCAACTTTCGCAATCGAAATTATACTCCAATCTCTAGAATGAGCACCATCGTTAACACCCTTTCGTGTCAATAATGAAGCACTAATTCTACTAGGCCTTGTCCCGCTTAAGTGAGACTTAGCACTTGGTGTTAAAAAGAAACAATTTTAGAGTGCTTTGTAAATTTACAAAATTATTTTCTCTATAGTCAAGGCGATTTAAGCGGTAAGAAGAAAAGCACTTGATTAGAGCGTCTGAGGTCTGCATCAAAGCTTCCATTTTCGTCTACCTCATGAGGTGCCTACGCAGTAGTTCAAGCTTTACAGGGTGTATTATTAGAAGTGGGCACCAGTGACTGCTTCAATTTGGGCATGTGCTCGCGTGGTTGAGACCTCACTGACCGCCTAACCAGATGTCCACCTCACCGTGCATAGAAGTGTACAAGAAGAGTCTCAGTGCATTCCTAAGTGATTGATAGGTGGCCTTTGGAAGGCAGTCCAATTGTGGGTTTGAGTGGCTGAGAGGTTTTAGTGACGCCGGCCTACAGCATCCACTTTTTCGTACCCTCCGGGTGGCCATCGATAACGCCCGTCAGAAGCGAGGTGATGTGCAAGGCCATCAATTACTTAAAAATTTTCATTACTTACTCTTAAAAAAGCCTATTGACACTCAAGTCGCAGTTTTTACTGAATGAAAGGCAATTCTAGCACCTCTTGAAGCTTTGTGACATCAACTTGGGGCAATCCGTCTTGGTAGTGCTCTAGCATTGCCGACTCCATATATTTGCATTTCTGTTCACTTCGGAACTGTAGACAATTCCTAAAAAGACTAATTTTTCCCATCAGTTCTTGTTTAGATATGATGGTACCCGTTGATATCAATTAAAATAAAAATGCACAGTTATTTCATTGCGTCACATATATGTGACACGTGGCATTTGTTAGACTAGGACGGTTGATTGCCCTGACTTGCGCAGCAGACGCATTGGTCAGGCTCAACACAAGCAAAAGAAGCCTGGTGATTTTATTGGACTGACGATATTTGTCGCAGTAGTAGGAAAATAATAGTTATTCACTCACCACAGCGGTTATCACCACCACCATTTGTTAATGCAACTTCCGACGGCTGTAGACTAATCGCTGGGATGCGCGCTTTTGTATTTGAATACAAGATTACCTATATCCCCGATAATTGCATTTTCGTCTAAATAGCACAAAGAGGAGACGAGATTAGCGGACATCCAACTGTTTTGTGCCTCAAGGGAATCAATCATGAGCCTGACAGCGGCTCTACAGGGGGTGGGTGAACCGAATGGGGCAAGATGAGAGGTTACATTGCCAACCACTATCCTCATTGATAATTTTTTAGGCAATTGGGAAATGGGTAATTTTGCAATATGTATGGCGGATCTTCTATGCCTCCTCCGTTGGGCCGCTATCGGATCCACATATGTAGGAAGGAGTAGTTGAATAGCCACGCGAGTGAGGTGATATATGAACTAGAGGTCAAAACTTTAGCCTATAAGGTAAGGGATTTTAGTCTTCTATGTAAGTCAGTGCGATGAAAGTGTCAAGTTGATAACGAGGTGGTGGGTGGAAGGAGCAGGCAACTCCATTGAAGTATGTGCATGTTTGTGCCTTGTCTGCCATGTATTGTGTGACAGCAGTCACTTACTCAGAAAAGAATTTCAATTTTTATCCTTTTGTTCATGTCAGATATGCGCTTTCCTGGCATCGCATGCCATGCTCTCATCGCTCCACATGAGCTTGCACGTCACGCACGTGTGACACATAGGAATAATCAGTTTAGGATAGCTGATTTTGGCAGACTACATTTAATATAAAGTGATCAAATTTTAGGCATGCAAGCAAATCTGAACGAGCTTTTTACAAGAATACTCGCACTGCGTTTAATGATTTTTAAGACCAGCATTTCACCAGTGGGTGGAGGTGGTCAAAGCAGCTCTTAGTATTCATGGGTATGAGCGCTTCAAAGCTGACCACCGCTTGCAGATGAGTCTTGTGACATTATGCTAGTGCTTGGAATGTATCGCGGAGGATCGCCTTGGCTTAGGTTACACGATAATAATCAGCAAAACTTGGGGCAATTTTGTTTGTGCTCAGAGGAGGAGAAGGTCAAGTGTTGAATTTCGTAAATTGCCTCGCCGAACGGACGCAGGAATAAACGGAAACACAAAATAAAAACAGTGGTCATGTTGTCTGTTCAGGATTGTGCCTCAAAACGTTGATGAGAGTTTTTCTCTGTGTCTGCTCCATAGCTTGTCATCCGCTTCGATTCATTTAATGTGATTGGCACAGCTCAGAGCACAATGAAGAGCATTGTCTTTGAAGAGGAGGAGACATCAAAGGAACTGTGAGAAGGCGACTTGCGGTGATTGAGAGCATTCTCACATCCATTTGCTGCACTCTACTTTCAAAGTAGCCTCTGTCGCACCCGAATCGGATGGAGCCACTCAAGGGCTAAAAATATGTGACAGACAAGAAGACAGAACAGAACCAAGTATGTGGAGTCCTTGTGCCAGCAGTCATTTTCATTCTTCTACCTGCAAATTTTATTGCAACTGCCTTTTCAATTTTGCATTTGAGTGATGCTGACGTAGCTGCGTAGCTGTGCTTAGTGGAAGACATTTATGCACTTTAATATCACCCAATTCATCTCCCTTATTGAGAATAAGATTTCATTTAAATTAAAAATAAGCTCTGTAATTTAACTTTACTGTCTATGCATTCCGAGATGTATACTTCGGTTCTGAGGACATACTGCCACAAAGTAAACGTCTTAGACTGTACCTTACTTGCTTGCTTGATGCAATATGTAGAGGTCCTGGTATTCACTAGGTGGAGAGTTTCTTCCATTTAAACAATCACGCTTTGGATATTTTGTTAACTGCGCTCGAATGAGGCGCGATTTTGACTACACGTGTGATATTTCTGCTGGTTGGAACCATTAAAAATGTGAGTTTGTTTAAGTGATGGTCTCATCAGTTTCGTTCACCAGCTTCATTCGCCAATTATGATTTACAAATGAGGAATGCATAATAAACCTAATGACACATTAGACTTTTAACATAAAGGATAGAATCGTAGCCACTCCTTATCTTTACTTGCACTATCAATGGAAACACTGAGAACTTACTGAAATAAATAATGTGAGGTTAATGACCGGTTCATTTGAGGCACAGAGGTGCTGAGCACTCACTGGTCTCGTCCTCTGGTCTTGTCAATCTGCAGAGAAACAAGCGATCTCGCACTCGACTATGAAGATGCGCCTCTCAGCCACCGCTCTGCCGTCAGGCAAATAAACTTATCTTTGTTCGCTCACACTCATCTCAATTAATGTGTCTGTGGCACGAGCCAGGACGACCGATTGTCCGTGTCCATTTAATGGCACGCGCCAAATGCATGTGACGCAATTAAGTATTTGTCCGTTTCAAGTGACAACAGTCACTGCTTTCTGCAATCAGCCAGTAGTATTGCTAGAAGGAAATGTCAGTGCCTTAATTTTACTGATGACATTAACTGCTTATAAGCTAACATGTTTATCAACTCCGATCTGCCTTCACAGCGAAAAGATACACAAGGGACAATCAGTTGCTACAGATTGACGCCTCCAAAACCCTTTAGGTTCCCAGACTCACAATAAGGCTCTCTCTACTGGCCAGCTGTAAACGAATTGGGAACTCACTGAGACTCTTCATGTACACTCCTCTGAGTTGTGGAATGGACATCAATTTAGTCAGCCATTGTGCGTGCTCCTTAAGCATGCATAATATTATTCTATATTCTAATTCATAATTCAATATCCATGTAGAGTGAAACCAAATACAAGGCACCAAGGAATTCGCATACTTTAATGTTGATCCAACTAAAATTGAACGATTTGATACTGAGCTATTATCTGCTTACATCAGTTAGGATGATTGGGACCGGATAGCATGAAAATCTTATTAACGAAATTAAAAAAAAAGAAAGTGAGAGTAAATCAGGCGATTGATAAAGCAAAAACTCTTTTGGCATGTGATGTCAACACAGGTGTTCTGCGTGACAGCGATGTTGAGGCTTGTGCGATTCGAGCTCAGCGAGGGTGATTAGACCAGCAACATCTCACTGTCAACACACTGCTTCCTTCAGGACGTCCACCTGTTCGTCTTTGCCAAAGCAATGTTTGTGATGACTAAAATTTGGAGTTGTGTAATCTCTGCACACAATCAAGCAGTCTCTCTCCCCCTCTAAGCACTTCGTGCCAACCTGCTTATCGAATCCTCCACTTTTACACCGACGGATCTGCTTACCCATTGGGTCTCTTGATCCATCAACTCAACTCAGCACTACCTCTCCATCCATCAATCCATTTATTTTCTTACTTCATTTGTCCTCAGCGAGTGTATTAGGTGTCCTCAGAACATATGTGTCATCAACCAGTCTCTTGTCCTCATGGGCTCCTCGAAATTGCTGCATTCTTGCGAGTAAGAAATGCTTAGAATTTGGATTTTCTAAAATAGACACCTCTTCTATATTCTCTTTCTTCCTTTTTCCATCTTGTTTACCTTAAAATGCCTTCCAGATGTATACATCTTGTTTCCAGCACTGCTGCCCTTGCTACTGCTAAACGCGCCTAAGCGGTCGCAGACTTTGCCATTTAATGTTTGAAAATAGTTTAATTCTTTCTTTTATCCTTCTCATCCCGTGTCATGCATGTGCGACGCAAGGGTGGGATTGCCCAACCTAAATGACAACAACGGCTAATTTTGATTGGATCCATTACAAGAAGTAAAAAGATTAACTAAATGTGATCTAAGAACATTTTGCGCTTGAAATATAATGTGCTGAAGAAAACAGATCTGCTTCTACCAAAATGGAAACACAAATGAATATTTTTAGCAATATTAGGGCACTTCAGCAAACATTATTTGGCACTGTCATTTTCAAACATACCAGAGATCGGTGCCTTTGCTCGTCATCTAGCGCCGCTGATTCGTCTCACTGACTCACGATTGACTGTCTCAACTGTGCTCACGGCGACCAGCAACAAGCCAGAGGTGGTGCAGTAGCCGCTATTGCTGGAAGCTTTATCAAGTGAAGTAGGTCACCAGGGCAAATGTTGATGAAGACACAGCCCTTCCTACATGTTCAGACAATCGACTTAAGTGTTTGAAAGCGGATCAGCGACGGCTGGTAGTAAAAGTTTGTTGTGTGAATTCCTTTCGCTATCAAGCGATTTCTCAATACAGCTTTTCTACACTGCCCACTATAAGCAATACTTCAAAATTCACATCCGTATAGGTTACATCACATATTCTGAACATCTGAACCGATCGCAGACAATGATGCTATTCAAGAGTCGCCTTCATGTTTTGATGTTAGTAAAGCTGACGACAGCACACACCCTGCCATTGTTCGAGAATGTAGTGTTTTGTAAAATGTAGTTGCGATATACTAATGCTTCATTTCACCACGCCAGAAGTCAATTCATTGCATGGGTGTGTAAGACCTTTTTCTGGATTGCAAGCTTGGTTTGCTGCTGAAACGTGTTAACACATGATACAGAGCACACAAATTTGCCACTAATGTTGAAGTTATTTACAATCAAAATGAATAGGAAGTTTAGAGCAGCTATTCCCATTGATGCTTGCCAGTCGATTAAGACAAAATTTGTTTGAATTCTGCTGCCTGTTCTTAGCAATAATGCATGTCCCAATGGACAATACATTAGGCACAAATTCCTTTAAGAAGTTAATATTCTTTTCCTAAATGTTGCATTATAATTAATGTGCGGCAGTTCTGGTTGAGCTGTGAAGGCAACGCCTTAAACAAAAGGTGTCGTAAATGCAAAAGAGTTCCAAAATACAGCGTTTATAGTCCATGCAAGTTGGTGTTGCGATATAATTTATGCTTCTTTGTTGCAAATTTAACGATGAGGCACATGCGCGTATCATTATTGTAATTATGGCTTTTATTCCAAGTTTGTATACAATCTGATGGGTTACTAGTTAAAAATTATCTGACTGATTCTCAAAGCAAAAGAAAAGTGTCATAACCTAAAAATACAGTTGCTGTTATCGCAAAGTGTCGTTAAAACCGGAATGGAACTAATGAATGGATTAGTAGTTAGCATAACATGCATCGATAAGACGTGTAGGTTTGCTGAATAGGCCCTAGACTCAACGTGTTTTAACACAGAGTGGTCGTCAGAGTTTGTAAATCGCAGTATCAAGCAGGGTTTCCCTGATTTAGGATGCAATACAGTGCAATCTTAGACTATGCTACAAGAATCACTTCAATATCTAGAACAACTGTCTGCAACAGTACGCGGCTTTTCCTTAATGCTTCTACCTACAGAAAATAAAAGGCCTGATAAACGACATAAATGCTATGTTCCCGATAATTCTGACTTGTGTGGGCCTACGTTGAAGAATGGCTCAGAGAATGAGAATGGATGTGGGTAGAGCGACGGCAGCAGAGGTGCAGTAGCCTATCGTCTGAATTCACAGACGAAATTGAGGCCCAATAATCCAAGTTTGAGATTGGCAAGCTGACTTGTCGATTGATGACACATTGGAGTAGGCAGGCCATTATATCATTTAATTTAAGCTCTTTGTCTGCATGCCTCATAGGTAACATTGCGATGCCTTCATATTCCAAGAAAGGCTGGATTAGATGTCAAGTTAGTCTCATCTTTAAGGCCACTTCATTTTGATATGATGTCCTCAGAACCTATTTTTGATCGCGACAAAGGCTGAGTTGACAGGCACATCGAGGATGAAGAAAGGTGATTCATGCCGCTATAACGTATCCTTAACATTATATGGCTGCCATTGATGATTGCATTCAAATCCCAAAATATAGCGCAAAGTCCACTTTAGCCCACTTTTAATAGAAAAGCTGGATGCACATGAGTCCGGTTCATGAGCGGTTCTTCTGAGGCGCAGAGGTGGTACGTACTCACTGATCTCGACTCCAAGTCGTGTCACTGAGAAAGGATGCAGCTGAGCGATAATGACTGTGCCATTTTGCATCTCGATTGTCCAGATTTTGAGCATCGGGATCGTAGACACCTGAATGCCGTAGCCGATGTCTTCACGTCACAGCGAACGCTTCTTGTGACAGGCTCGATGTGGCAAACGCTAGATCTCCTCCAGAACTCGGACTGCATGCAAGAGATGTTCGAGGCAGTAAATGGTTTCTACTTTCTCCCTTTATCCAAGTTATTTGATAGCTGTCGCATTTAGTGCAACTAGTGGCAAAAGGATTGGACGATTAATTTGGTAGAGATGGTACAGTGAGCCTGTCTTTATATCATATGGAGAAGGAGAGCTTTACATGCTCAAGCATTTCCTCCATTAGCTGGTCCATGAAGGCACTTATTAAGTTGTATAAAAGCTTTAGAAATAAATATTTTACAAAAATTACTTGGTTAGACTGGTGCGATTCTCTTTGTGAAGATGTTTGGGTAGACTATAATGGCAGCATTATCACTTGTCTGCCTTCCTGTGGATCGCACAATCATACGCGTGGTATTTGGTGACATGTACTTGCAGACGCGGAGGAACTTTAGTCCCGCCTCAAGCCTTGTTGATAACCTCTCAACATCGAATTTGAGTTGTGAATTTACTCACTGGACTCAACTACCCATGCTATTGTTTTGTGTCCTATTCGCAAGGCAATAAGTCAGTAAACAACCACTTATTACAGGGTTTCACCCTGCGATTTCTAAAGTCAATCTCGCACACACTTGCATTAACAATTTATCATTATCTTCCACTTCCATGCATATCCCCATCACTGATACTGTTTTTAAAGTCTCCCACATAATTACATGCATCACTGCCTCCTCCTCAACATCCAATTATCCAACATTCCCTTCTCTTCTCCTTCCTACCCAATCCAGTCTTCCTGCTCCTACTTCATTTACACAGACAAACGCTCGCCTCCATTTTCCATTCCTTTCTTTCACTTAATCGTCGTAGAGGTCTTGTCCTCCTCTTCTTCTTTACTCTTTCCTTCTTTTTCATTCATTCATCCATGCATCGCAGACGTCTCCTTCCTTTCTCTTCCTCTTTTACCACTTCTGTCTTATCCGCCTTTATTGTCACAAATACACAAGCACACACGCGCACCAGCTAGCAGCAAAATTAGGTCCTCCTCTTCAACAGGGAGGAAATCAGAACTGGCGGCCAGACAGGTCTTACTTACACCGATCCCTTACCACTGCAATCTGTGCCACAATCTCTACGCGCGTCGCGGCCATTGCGACAAGAGCGTCCATCCAACCAAAATAGGCATAATCCCAATGCTTTTGTCTGGCCGACTAGCCAACCTGACGAATGCATTCGAAATACTGACAAGCCTCCAACTTTTGTAAAAATTGTCTTCCTAGTGGTAAGTTGTATGCAACCATAGATCCCTAACTACGGCCAGTTTTAGGCATCCTTTTATGATTATGGCAGTGTTACTCCCTAGCACTCGTCTCATTTACCATCACCAGATCAGACCAGGTCTTCTCCACCTAGGCAGGTGGAATGTCGCTACTGACCAGACATTTTGTAAACGCACAACTCTGTCAAGATATTGCACACCCTTGTACATTTGCATAAAATCCTTCATGTGAAACAATCAATTACACCTGTAGTCAAATGCTATGCCTGCTGATGCAGGACTCTACGTGGTCGGCTCAACTTAGTCTTATTCGCAACTGTTCGTTTGGCTAGGATAACGCTAAATGGTAGCTAAAATGCTCGTGCATTACTGTGGTTCTCTTTATGCATTAATTGTCACGCTTTTGCATGTGTTACGAAATTCGCTCCCCTATGCATGCATTTATATAAATGCGGGAATGTGTGAGGCTCGACCTCTAAAGAAACACATTTGGTTTAAAATTATATGCTACTACCATCGTAAGCACCATCTGAAATGTTTTAAACTATGTGTTAAGTTTAACATTTGCCTTTCCGTATTCAGTCATTCGCCTTCGACGTCACCACACACTTTCCTACTTGACGTAACTATTCAAAATATTGCTTTGAAACAATGCAATGCTTAAATTTTGAAGCGTTGGTTGCGCGATAATGTCGTGATTGCCGCAGTTTCCAGATTCTGCTATTTTTACCCTGTGCGGAATCATGCATGGCATGGTAATGTGCATGATTGCTTTATGCAAATTTTCGGTTTTAATGTCACAAAATATGACCCGTTATGCATACGCAAACTCTGGTTCTATGCGCCATTGTAAAGTGCTGTTGCCCTGAATGGATGTTAGCACTAAACAATCATTGTTAAATGGCTACTTCTCTTTTTGTTTGCCTATTAACGCATTGTCTTAATGCTCTAGTCTTACGTATTCGTGTTTGCCGTTATGATTATGAACCCTTATCCACTGCACAACTCCCTACCCACTTGCGGTAAAACCACTTTGA
Source organism: Taenia hydatigena (assembly GCA_036345935.2). NCBI lineage: Eukaryota > Metazoa > Platyhelminthes > Cestoda > Cyclophyllidea > Taeniidae > Taenia > Taenia hydatigena. Next base: position 99,203 of record JADWOT020001434.1, on the reverse strand, counting down.
AAGTTGCTACAAAATGATATTCACACGAGTACAATAGACGCGACGGAAAGGAAATACAAATCCAAGATAAGAACAGTTCATGTGAGTTCACGGGGATCAAGTGTAGGTGTTGTGGTAAAATAATTTGGTTAAGTGAACGTTATTTATATAATCGTTTTAGAATGTCAAACTTACCCATTCTGACAAAAGTTGTAGCTCCATTTTCCTCCTTCAGCAGCTGCGGCTCAAAAGTCACTCCCGTATACAGTCTGCATATGTCCTTATATGCCTTTAAAACGAAACAATCCATAGTTCATCAAAAAGGAGCACTGTGCATTTTGCAAAAATTAATACAATCATAAAAAATTTGAATTTAAGAATTCCGTGTTTGCTTCCCGCCTAACTCAGTGGTTAAAAATTGGTGCTGATGTCCAGATTTTTGAGCGAATAACAGAGTGTCATTTGCGTGAAGGATTCTAATGTACACGCATTGTTAGGGCGTACAAACAGGCTATTACAAACACTGACCACTAAAAGCTGCTTTCAGTGACCATGATTTAAAATTAAAACGATTCATTCAGCTAGGTATATTAGAGGAGATCAAAAATGAGCGACTCGGTACACCGAAATATCTGCAGGATCAAAAAGGGTAAAGTAATTTGCTAAAGTCCAAAAGAACAGCAGTTTGCCAAAAATAGGCTCTTTAATTAACTAACTTAAAGTGCTTTCAACTTTAAAAAATGCAAAAATTCTTCTTGCTACACTGAATTTTTTTAAGAGCGGTAAAGGTGCGATCCTTTTACAATCCAAGCCGATCGGTCTAACTTACCTCAATTTCGATATGGACGGCAATGCTGCACTCATAATTACCACACGCTACCTTGCATGACAGTGCATCTAACGGAAGCTCTTTTGGCTGTACTTTGGCATCGTAGGATGTATTATGTAGGGTTCTGCACTCATCAGAGGCGCCAGAAAGTAGAGCGATGACCAAGGCAAGCGCTATTAGCCTCATTTTCCAAATGAAAATTTCTTGCTCGTGCCGTTCGCATTCGGATTCTTTCGATTGGCCAGGCATGATTTCCACAACTAGTCATCGCGATTGGTTCGCAGCCTCCGGAAAAGCTCTTTGAGTGAATGATGCGCAAAGCATGCAGAGAGGGTCCACACTGCCTATTGCAGCCTTGTTTTACATTACAGATTTTCAGCTTTTAACTTCCAACGATAAAGCTAAGCCACTTTTAAATCGCATGTCCACGAGCCTGCTCGAAATGCTGACTAGTGTAGTCTTGTCTTAGTGATCCTGCAGGCCACTAGCGGTTTTAATGCAGGAAATACTTTGGACGAGAACATGAAGTCTGTGATGCGACCGCAAATATACGCACACATTCACTTAAGGGTCTTTTATTTTTAAATACTAAAGCCTACACGCAAATGGTGGACTTTTACATACCAAACTCGACACCTTCACAAATATGCTAGATTCGGAGTGAGTTTGTTAATCATGTTCAAGTTGGACATTGTTCAGAACCATTTTGGTAGCGTTAAGTGTCGCTGTATTTCTCTGGGAAAAATCTGGATAGTTGCATGATTGGTATTCATATAAGTGAAAGCATGGCCTTACCAACGAATCTCTCTCTTCCCAGAGGAATCAATAGCTCCATTTCATCGTGCAGAATTCGCAGTGATGGTAAAGATATCCAAACCATGGTGCCTGTCGCGCAACACATGGTGCATATCCCACAAAATGTAAATAAGAATAGATACGGATTTTGTTTTTAACATCAGTGGAACGGGATTTTTGAATGTAAACGGTAATGATAAATTATAGTAGTTAGCGTCTCCTCATATTTAAAAATGCTTGCAATAAAACGCGGCGCAGTTCGCAAACAAGCATGATTTAGTACAAAATCGTAGGCTGCTAATAATGCATGCATTTAATAACATGCAATCCACTTGTTTGAATACAAATGGAATGTGTCTGTGAGTCTGCCCAAACGGAAGCAGTGTGCAGTGGGAGCACTGCATTAATGAGATTAAATGTGGGATCCCGCATTAAAAGGGTTCGGGAGAAGGGCATTTAAAGATTTAACGCAGTAATCCTCATTTTTAAATGTATGACAGTAAGAACGTGTGCGATCACTGCAAAACTTAGCAAAAGACCATTACCACGAAATAAGTTAATTAAAAGCGATTGTCTCGAGCTAGGCATTTGTATTATGGTAACTGTGGCGGTCTTGACGTTGCTGTAGAAATATCTTTTCCCAATAAGGCATGCGTTACAATTCAAAATAATGCATAAAATCAATGTCATACAAAATAGAGCAAAGGAAACACATTTTCGGACAAACCACTTAAAGATTTCGGTTTCTGCAAACAGGATTCATGGGCTCTCTTTGAGTAACCGTATTCGATCTTTCCAGAAGTTCTTAATTTCGTCAAAGGATGAACGTTGATTGGGTCCCCGAATTTAGACGAAGTACTGGCTTACGTTGTAGTGTCGCTGGTGCCTACGGCGACCAGCGGCAAGTCAGAGGAGGTGACGTAGCCGCTAGTACCGGAAATTATGTCAGATGAAGTAGCGCACCGGGACGATGTTGATGAAGACACAGCTCTTCCTGCATGTTCAGACAACCGATCCAAGTGCATGAAAGCGAATCAACGACGGCTGATAGCAAAAGTTTGCCGGGTGAGTTCCTTTTGCTATCAAACTATTTTTCAGCAAAGCGTTTCTAGACTGCCTACTATGAGCAAGACTCCAGAATTTGCACCCGTGTTGGTGCAAATCATAAATCATAATCATAAAAGGATGCCTAAAACTGGCCGTAGTTAGGGATCTATGGTTGCATACAACTTACCACTAGGAAGACAATTTTTACAAAAGTTGGAGGCTTGTCAGTATTTCGAATGCATTCGTCAGGTTGGCTAGTCGGCCAGACAAAAGCATTGGGATTATGCCTATTTTGGTTGGATGGACGCTCTTGTCGCAATGGCCGCGACGCGCGTAGAGATTGTGGCACAGATTGCAGTGGTAAGGGATCGGTGTAAGTAAGACCTGTCTGGCCGCCAGTTCTGATTTCCTCCCTGTTGAAGAGGAGGACCTAATTTTGCTGCTAGCTGGTGCGTGTGTGTGCTTGTGTATTTGTGACAATAAAGGCGGATAAGACAGAAGTGGTAAAAGAGGAAGAGAAAGGAAGGAGACGTCTGCGATGCATGGATGAATGAATGAAAAAGAAGGAAAGAGTAAAGAAGAAGAGGAGGACAAGACCTCTACGACGATTAAGTGAAAGAAAGGAATGGAAAATGGAGGCGAGCGTTTGTCTGTGTAAATGAAGTAGGAGCAGGAAGACTGGAATGGGTAGGAAGGAGAAGAGAAGGGAATGTTGGATAATTGGATGTTGAGGAGGAGGCAGTGATGCATGTAATTATGTGGGAGACTTTAAAAACAGTATCAGTGATGGGGATATGCATGGAAGTGGAAGATAATGATAAATTGTTAATGCAAGTGTGTGCGAGATTGACTTTAGAAATCGCAGGGTGAAACCCTGTAATAAGTGGTTGTTTACTGACTTATTGCCTTGCGAATAGGACACAAAACAATAGCATGGGTAGTTGAGTCCAGTGAGTAAATTCACAACTCAAATTCGATGTTGAGAGGTTATCAACAAGGCTTGAGGCGGGACTAAAGTTCCTCCGCGTCTGCAAGTACATGTCACCAAATACCACGCGTATGATTGTGCGATCCACAGGAAGGCAGACAAGTGATAATGCTGCCATTATAGTCTACCCAAACATCTTCACAAAGAGAATCGCACCAGTCTAACCAAGTAATTTTTGTAAAATATTTATTTCTAAAGCTTTTATACAACTTAATAAGTGCCTTCATGGACCAGCTAATGGAGGAAATGCTTGAGCATGTAAAGCTCTCCTTCTCCATATGATATAAAGACAGGCTCACTGTACCATCTCTACCAAATTAATCGTCCAATCCTTTTGCCACTAGTTGCACTAAATGCGACAGCTATCAAATAACTTGGATAAAGGGAGAAAGTAGAAACCATTTACTGCCTCGAACATCTCTTGCATGCAGTCCGAGTTCTGGAGGAGATCTAGCGTTTGCCACATCGAGCCTGTCACAAGAAGCTTTCGCTGTGACGTGAAGACATCGGCTACGGCATTCAGGTGTCTACGATCCCGATGCTCAAAATCTGGACAATCGAGATGCAAAATGGCACAGTCATTATCGCTCAGCTGCATCCTTTCTCAGTGACACGACTTGGAGTCGAGATCAGTGAGTACGTACCACCTCTGCGCCTCAGAAGAACCGCTCATGAACCGGACTCATGTGCATCCAGCTTTTCTATTAAAAGTGGGCTAAAGTGGACTTTGCGCTATATTTTGGGATTTGAATGCAATCATCAATGGCAGCCATATAATGTTAAGGATACGTTATAGCAGCATGAATCACCTTTCTTCATCCTCGATGTGCCTGTCAACTCAGCCTTTGTCGCGACCAAAAATAGGTTCTGAGGACATCATATCAAAATGAAGTGGCCTTAAAGATGAGACTAACTTGACATCTAATCCAGCCTTTCTTGGAACATGAAGGCATCGCAATGTTACCTATGAGGCATGCAGACAAAGAGCTTAAATTAAATGATATAATGGCCTGCCTACTCCAATGTGTCATCAATCGACAAGTCAGCTTGCCAATCTCAAACTTGGATTATTGGGCCTCAATTTCGTCTGTGAATTCAGACGATAGGCTACTGCACCTCTGCTGCCGTCGCTCTACCCACATCCATTCTCATTCTCTGAGCCATTCTTCAACGTAGGCCCACACAAGTCAGAATTATCGGGAACATAGCATTTATGTCGTTTATCAGGCCTTTTATTTTCTGTAGGTAGAAGCATTAAGGAAAAGCCGCGTACTGTTGCAGACAGTTGTTCTAGATATTGAAGTGATTCTTGTAGCATAGTCTAAGATTGCACTGTATTGCATCCTAAATCAGGGAAACCCTGCTTGATACTGCGATTTACAAACTCTGACGACCACTCTGTGTTAAAACACGTTGAGTCTAGGGCCTATTCAGCAAACCTACACGTCTTATCGATGCATGTTATGCTAACTACTAATCCATTCATTAGTTCCATTCCGGTTTTAACGACACTTTGCGATAACAGCAACTGTATTTTTAGGTTATGACACTTTTCTTTTGCTTTGAGAATCAGTCAGATAATTTTTAACTAGTAACCCATCAGATTGTATACAAACTTGGAATAAAAGCCATAATTACAATAATGATACGCGCATGTGCCTCATTGTTAAATTTGCAACAAAGAAGCATAAATTATATCGCAACACCAACTTGCATGGACTATAAACGCTGTATTTTGGAACTCTTTTGCATTTACGACACCTTTTGTTTAAGGCGTTGCCTTCACAGCTCAACCAGAACTGCCGCACATTAATTATAATGCAACATTTAGGAAAAGAATATTAACTTCTTAAAGGAATTTGTGCCTAATGTATTGTCCATTGAGACATGCATTATTGCTAAGAACAGGCAGCAGAATTCAAACAAATTTTGTCTTAATCGACTGGCAAGCATCAATGGGAATAGCTGCTCTAAACTTCCTATTCATTTTGATTGTAAATAACTTCAACATTAGTGGCAAATTTGTGTGCTCTGTATCATGTGTTAACACGTTTCAGCAGCAAACCAAGCTTGCAATCCAGAAAAAGGTCTTACACACCCATGCAATGAATTGACTTCTGGCGTGGTGAAATGAAGCATTAGTATATCGCAACTACATTTTACAAAACACTACATTCTCGAACAATGGCAGGGTGTGTGCTGTCGTCAGCTTTACTAACATCAAAACATGAAGGCGACTCTTGAATAGCATCATTGTCTGCGATCGGTTCAGATGTTCAGAATATGTGATGTAACCTATACGGATGTGAATTTTGAAGTATTGCTTATAGTGGGCAGTGTAGAAAAGCTGTATTGAGAAATCGCTTGATAGCGAAAGGAATTCACACAACAAACTTTTACTACCAGCCGTCGCTGATCCGCTTTCAAACACTTAAGTCGATTGTCTGAACATGTAGGAAGGGCTGTGTCTTCATCAACATTTGCCCTGGTGACCTACTTCACTTGATAAAGCTTCCAGCAATAGCGGCTACTGCACCACCTCTGGCTTGTTGCTGGTCGCCGTGAGCACAGTTGAGACAGTCAATCGTGAGTCAGTGAGACGAATCAGCGGCGCTAGATGACGAGCAAAGGCACCGATCTCTGGTATGTTTGAAAATGACAGTGCCAAATAATGTTTGCTGAAGTGCCCTAATATTGCTAAAAATATTCATTTGTTTTTCCATTTTTGGTAGAAGCAGATCTGATTTCGTCAGCACATAATATATTATATTTAGCCAATTTTTTTCTTCCTCTAATGAATCCGGTCAAAATTCAATATTAGCGGTTGTTGTCATTTAAGATGTGCGATCCCACTCTTGCGTCACACATGCGTGAAACGGGAGAAGGTTAAAGGAAAGAGTTAAAATATTTTCTAACATTAAATGGCAAAGTCTGCGACTGCTGAGATGCTGTGAGCAGTAGCATTAGCAGCGGCACTGGACACAAGATGCATCCACCGCGAAGGCACTTTAAGGAAAACAAGATGCAAAAGGGAAGAGAGTGTAGAAAAGGTGTCTATTTTAGGAAGTCCAAATTCTAGGCATTTCTGACTCGCAAGAGTGCAGCACTTTTGAGAAGTCCATGGATGCAGTAGACTGGTTGATGGCGTATGTGTTCTGGGGACACCTAATACACCCTCTGAGGAAAAATGAAGTAAGAAAATGGATGGATGGATGGAGAGCATTGCTGTGCTCAGTGGAACCAACTTATGTGGCTTACTTCTATAAGTTAACTTAACTGATAATGCTTTAATCAAGATCTTCTCTTTTAACTACCCCATTTCCACATTTTGTGCACAATTTCTAGTCCACTGCTTGCGTCAATCTTGCTCGTCTGCAGAAAGGGCTGGTAGTAATGATTCTCTTGTCAACTTTAAGCCATTCAAAGAGCATCCACTCTCCAACAAGACTAATCAGTCAAACAACAAGAAGCGAATAATTATTCTGAAGTGTATTTTTAAAATGATCTTTCATCTGTCGCTGTTTTATTCCATCAGTATCCCTTTTTCCTGATTGCTTATGTTTTCGTTTAATCAAAAATAACTCATTTATGCATTTTATGTTAAGTGCAACCAAAAATACGTTTGCTCCTGTAAAGCTTTGCAGCGTCTCTGTCTGCCTCTGCATTCCAAGATGCATAATTTGGTTCTGGAGACAGTGCCACAAGGTAAACGCCTATGCCTGTACCTTATTTGCTTGCTTGACGCAACATTTGGAGGCCCTAATGCCCATGAGTTGGAAGGAGTTTCTTCCAGTCAACTAATCATGCATTCAATTTTTGTTAACTGCAATTAAATGTAGCGCAATTTCGACTGAACTTGTGGTCATGCTGCCAGGCAGAACCATGAAAATCGTCGGTTCGTTTAAACAGTCGTCTTCAGTGTCTTAGGCTTGAGGACTGTATTTCTAGTCAACAGAGGGGCACGAGCACATGGACATGGATAAAGCTTATTTGACAGTGTGTCAGCATCGAAGCAAGTAGGCCTGCAAAGCGGAGGCCAGTTTGAATGTACTACCAAAGTAAAGGTAAAGAAAGAAATTAGGCGTATTACAGTGGGAATATTGATAACGTCAGTTACGTAGGTACGAACGAAACCTTAATGGAAATAGAAGTCCGTTAAAATTTGCAAATGCGGAATGAATAATCAACCTAAAACACATTTGAATAATAATGCAGAGGGTGGAAGTGTACGCACTCCTTAGCTTTAATGATAAAATGAAGCGAAACACTAAGAACTTGCTAAAACAGAATCAGCAAAGTCAATGACTGGTTCTTTTAAGGTATATAGGAGCTGAGTGCTCACTGACCTACTCTGTTGGTTGTGCCATCAAGGCGGAACTACAGACTGCAGAGAAACAAGTAGTTTCGCATTCGAATATGACGGTGTGCCTCCCAACGGCCGCACTACGACCGCCACGCTACAAGTTCGATTCAGGTAACCGCCGCCAAACCAATGAACTGATGTCGTATTTGTTCGTTTACATTAATGCGTCTGTGGTTCAAGCCAAGATGAGCAACCGTCTTTGCCTAGTAAATGACACGTGTCACACGCATGTGTCACAATGGAGTAATTGTCCGTTTCAAGTAACAACAGCCGCTACTTTCTAAAGTCAACGAGAATCATTTCTTTAAGGATATTACCTTAATTTTATTGATGATATTAGCTGCTTAGAAGCTAATATGTTTGTAAATGCTGATCTGCTTCCACAACGAAAAGATCCACAACAGACAGTTTCTACAGTTTGACGCCTTCAAAATCCCTCAATTTCTCGCACTCTCAACCAGGCTATCAACTCTGACCAGGTGCAATTGACTCACCGAGTTTCTTCATGCACACTTCTCTGCGTTGTAGAATGAACATCAGATTAGGCGGTCAGTGGGATCCCAACCACGTAAACACAAGCCCAATTCAAAGCGGTTAATGGATAAAGGTAGCAGATTTTATTTAGATTGCAAGTGCTCTCCCTTATCCTCACCAAATGCATTCGGCAATGCAAAGAGTTAGGGAAGTTCCACTCATCACTTGTCTTCTCAGGCAAGCATCCCTCCTCATCCGCGCTTTCAGTAGTATGCTACTTTATCAACATCTATGCACTAATAATTTAAAACAGGTTTTCGAGGCGGATATCGATCCATGATTGGTCTGTTTCGAGCATCTCTCTAGGCTGTACTATGGCCTCGAAGGCATACAAAGTGCCTCCAATTTTACGCCACTAAGCAAAGAAGCCTTATTAATAATGTCGAATTTGCAATTCAAAGTCTTAAAAGAACAAAAGTGCGAGGAACACTATGCTTTGTAGAAGTGGAATCACGTTTATCGAAAGGCTAGGTGTTTCTGTCGAATAACGTTCAGCCAAGTCAAAATGAGATCAGTAAAATACAGTATTTTACAGGCAAAACTAGCGCTAAAGGAAAAAAACATGCTTTATTTGATGCATGCTGCGCAATCAGGCATATTTTAAACACATTGCCTTGCCAAACCAAACCTTTTGGTTCGTGGTCCTACTAAGAAGCAGTAAGTAGAGGCGGTCGAAGGGGATGTGGACCACGAAAATGATTCGACTCAAACGACCGTACATCCAATTTAACATTCATTTGGCTGCCGTCCATCCTTGCCTCCGATGCCAACCGACGAAAAGAAGCAGCATCTGGCAGGCGATGAAGATGATAGAAAAGTGCAATTCAATCCATGTCAGGATTACTAATGTAAGATGAAGGTTCGCCACTGCCATAACCATAAAAGAATCGCTGAAATGTCTGTATTTAAGATTATAACATTTTGCTGCGGTAATTTGCTAATAGCAACACTCGGTGGCCTGGATTTTGCCTTGTGTTGGTAGCAGATCAGGCCAAAATTTTTCCTTTTTTTGATTTTCGGTTCCCTTTCCCTTTCTTAGCAGGACCCATCATTAGTGACGTGGGTCTGGTTAAGGCATGTCTAGAGAAGGGAGTTGGAAGAGGCAACTTTAGTGCATTCTACCGCAGTATGTGTTTCTCGGGTCTCATACGCAGGTTGAGGTTAGCGGTGAATGAGATTTATAACGACTTTAATGTCAAAGCTCTTTTTAAGAAGGAAAAGATTATGCAATGACTTTCGTAAAAAAACGCACTGTGCGCTTTTTGGTCTCTGCTTTGATACCACTGAGAGAGGCATTAACTAGTAAGTTGCAAGTGGTTGAAGGTAAGGAAGAGAAGTAATGAATTATGAGAAGGAAAGACAATAAAGAAGGTAAGAAAGAATGATAAAGCGATAAATGGAAGAAGGAGCCCCCTCTGATGCCAGTGAGAAGCTAGGTCTCATCCCGCTCTTGTAATTTTTTGATCAGTCAACCACAAAATCTCTTTGGCCAAAAAGTGGAACTTGTGAGTCAAAGTCTAGCTACCTCATTTAGTTAGGCGGGTTCTAACTCTTTACTATCTTGATACCAACCGATTTAAGATGATTGCAAGTGGCCCTATATTGGGACTGAATTTAATGATCCGATTTTCTTCCATAGAGTCAGTTCTGCAAAAGTAAATTATGTGGCATTCACTCAGACGCATGCCATCTCATCCTCAAGAAGAATTAAACTGTCTGACGAGGGACAGGTTGCAGGAACAGCAAACGCCAACGATTTTTGCACCATCTGTAAGGAATAAGTGAATGCATCAAGGTCTAGTGAAGCGCCTTGGTCGAAAGTTATGTCATGCAATCGTAACGTGGCTCAGCACTGCGCTATTCGCAACACAAAGCCATCGTATAATTATTGGAAACTGGAAGGGTTGTGCAATCATACTAAATCACATAGGCTCCATCGCCTTCATGCACATCCACGCCGTTATTAGCCGCATTGCGTTGTTAAGCGCACTAACTTTCCTTTGCACAATGCAATTCACTCAGCCGCAAGATGTTCCCTGTCCTCTGGATACTTCTGTGGTCACTGATATGTCACGCTAAGAGGATGTGGGCCATTCGCCAAAAATAGTGTTCCACATTAATAACATCCAGCGTTGCAGCTCGCCGTTCTTGTGACAAAACGAACGTACACCACCTCTGCCTGGGAGGCTGACAGTGGTTGTCTAGTTTCCAAACTTGCCCATGGTTCGGTTCAACCAAACAATTGTGCTCCGAGATCTGAATTCTTGGTGCTGTTGGTGGTGCGTATGTACCTTCAGAGGACGTAGAAAAGGCAGCTCGACCTCTGACACCTTACCGTGCCAGTGAATATATCCATGAGAGCTGGTGGTCAGATGGGAGGCTAGCTGTTCAGGTGGATGGCTCAGCTCTCAGTCATTTAACAATTCGGCTGACAGCTAATTTATACCTGACTAGTCTGCTGTCAAACGTGGCTGTGGCTGCAGATGAAGTAGACGCTGCCATCAAGCATCACATCTTGCTAATATTTATACGTGGGGAATGATGTCGCAATGAAGTATTCGACTGTCGCGCTCCCAAATCCCACTTAAACCACCAATCCTCATGCTCTCTTGATGATGTGATACCATGATGGCATGATGGCGCATGAGCCCCAAGATTAATTGCGAATATGCATACAACACTTACATGGGCAGTTGAGCCATGCACATGTTAAAAGTACTGGACTCCTCAAGCGAAAGAAACTACCATACTCACTTTCACAGGCTTTTCGGGTTCCTGTTAAGAAAGAGTCACCCTGTTTAGCATTAAAAATCAACCTCATGGTACTTGAACCTTGACAATCATGCGATTTGCGGTCAGCTTCGGCCTCGAGTTGAATTCTTATTATGATTACGACTGCGCACCTTAACTCGCAACGCTCACCAACCCCAATTTGATGCCCTCTCATTCGAACAACACTTATAAATCGTAAAGCTGATCACTAGGGAGCGAAATCAAAGTTTTCTAATCTTAGAATCTTCATTCCTTAGTATTCAACGTAAATTCAGCGTTCATGCGGATCAATGTAAGGTTGTAAGTAAATTCTTAATTCGAATTCGGTGTTGAGAAATTCGTAGCAAATGTTGAGACAGGACAAATGCGTCTCGGCGTCTGCGAGACTAGTTTAGTCACATAATGTAAACAAATAGCCCTTGATGCACCAAATTTGCATTTCAAAATTATTATTACTTAAAAATATTCTCATGCGCAGTGATTGATTGCAGAGAGATAAAGATACCACTGTAGCCTATAAATACGTATTCACAAAGGTAATAGCGTCAAGCTATCTGCTATCCGAATCCACCCACTGCATACGTAAAAAGCGCAGGTCTTTTCAAGTAGCATTGTATAATATTTATTTTGAAGACCTTTAAACACTTCATGGAATGCCGTCATAGACTGACTAATCGTAAACAATCTTGAGCGTGTAAACCTCTACTCCTTCTCTGTATGATATGGAGACAGGCCCACTGTGCCATCTCCACCAAATTAATCATCAAATCATTTTGCCACCGGTTGCACCAAATGCGACAACTACCAGGTAAGTTTAAAAAAGGGAGAAAGTTGAAGCCACCTGGGGCCTTGAACATCTTTTGCATCCAGTCCAAGTTTGGGAGGGGATCCAACGTTTGCCGCATTGAACCTGTCACAACAAGCGTTTGCTTTGACAAGATACCATCGGCTAGGGCGTTTATGTGTCCACAATCCCGATGCTCAAAATCCGTATAATCAAGATATAAAATGACGCAGTCATAATCGCTCAGCTGCATCCTTTCTCTTCCTTCTCCACCTTCTTCGGACCATTCACACATGTCCAATGTGGCGCCACCCACTGTCGTGAAAAATGGATGCCACTGGTTAGAAAAGTTCGGGACATCCTTAGACTCATCCAAGATGAGACGAGTAGAGGGAGCAGAATGCAGTACTGGCAAGTCGCATTTGTAGCGGCTCACCCCGTATGGCGACATTCTTGTGCAACGGCATGGTGTGGTGATCAAACAGCTAATAGGAGCTTGTGCATTAGCAGAAAACACTTCCGGCGCTCGGCAACGAAATAACTTTTCTTCGCTATTGTAATGCTCCCTTGCGTAATCAAATGAAAGAGGTAATATCTCCGTTTTTGCCAGGAAAAGTATCCTGCAGAGGTACCCGTCCAGCCATTTCATATCCTCTACTCTGTGGTGGATACTAAGTGTTTGAATGGGAAGGTCTTGATTTAGTCGCTCATCTGTTGATTCCTCCTAAAACAGAACACGTAATAGTAAAACTCAGCAATTTTTAGCAAAAATATGAATGTGAAAGGGATTTCGCAAAGTCATCCAGTGGACGTAGATTTAATCAGACCCACATGAGACATCACCACGCAAAATCTGATGTAACCTATCCAAATGAAGCCTCTTTTATGCGATAGGCGATCAACATCCAGTTCTAATCACTTCTCATATCCAGCCAATCAGCAAAGCCCAACGACCAACTAATATTCTCGGGTGATACTAGATCTATTTGGATGTGTGCAAGTTTTGGCTACACGTTCTAAAAAGTGGGAATGGTATTGTGTTGACGTATCCATCACTAATGGAAGACATGTAGATGTTAGACTGTGGCTTTCGGGGGCATAATGCATTAAAATATTAAAGTACCTTGTGGTGTGGTTAGCGACTGGTAGAAGGTGTTATTGAAACAGTATACAGGACTTAGCTGACCATAATCATGGACACATATATACATCTATATTTATTTAGTTAAGATGCTGGCTAAACTAATAGGGAATGTAAAATGGGTGCCTTTGCATCGTTTTAGAAAACATGCCAAAATTAAAGCGTTTTGCTGTTACAAGCCCGATTCGATCCTAATTGGCAATGCTCCTTTTCAAATAAACGATTTGATGCAGGTGATGCTGATGTGGGTTAATTTGCATTAATATATGACGCCGTGGCCGTCTCAAACAGCTGCACGCGTACTTAATTACAACATACTTTGACAGGAACACTGTCACCACCTTCAGCGATTTTGCAATTTTTGCAAGCCTGCATCAAGCAGTCGATGGAGAGTGCTCACAGTGGCACTAAGGTGGATTACCGGTTTCTTTACAACCCAGAATAGTGGAAGGCATCTTAACTGATGGCGAAGCGAAGGTCGATGCCGATTTATCGCGTAATATCTGACTCTAGCTTAGTTATTACGCAGTACTGGTAATGAGAAATGAAGTTTAGCTATGTGTCTCTTCCAACTAGTCACCATTATCTGACTAACTACTGCGATCGTCATCCACTCCGACTTATGACCATTAACTCAAGGCTGGGCTACAAATGCTCTGCTGATGGCATGAAAGGACTGACTGTGGCAATGGTTCCATTGTGAGCGACGGGTAAGGCACAGCTCATCTCCTTGTTCCACGCATTATGCCCATTTGTTGACCAAACAATAAAAGAACTAGCTTCCCTTTTGACTCGACTACTTTTTGTTTGTGCAGAAAACAGAATAGACTTTGCTTTAAGTAAAATGGTTTCACGAAGCAAAAATACGCTCTCAAACGCTTTCATTAAAAAACTAGCATGAAAAGTTGGAATGCCATGTATTCAACAACATAAATTGGTGCACCTAAGAATGCTCGCTAAACCTCACTTTAGCCCCTAACATGATCCGTTAATTTGAAGCATCGCTGACATCGGCACTTCAAAATACAGTAGAATAAAGCCACGTATTGCGACATATTGAAATTTTAGTAGGAGCTAATAAATTCATGGAAAATAGAATAGCTACTTTTCCTTTACCACCAAAAATTTTTGAGAAGTCACATGGGCTTTGCACCGTGACTGCATGGCCATATACCTAGTCCATATTGCCGAATTGCATCTTATGCCTTTGCACTGGTCTCAGAACACTGTGATGTCTTGAAGAACCGTCCGCTATTGTATACAGTCCTCAGTTATGAGTCAATGGACATCGGATACTGTGACCAGTGGCCAGTTATCTGCGCTTGATTATAACCACCACCCTAGAACTATCCACCATCGTTATTTGCAAAGTGGGTGATGCTTGCCCGACAGAACCCTTAATTTACCACATTTGTGCGTGTCATTTGAGTACGTATGCTTCGAAACACTCCAATTCCTTGTTTTAATATAAATGCGGTGTCCAAACAAATTCAAGGCATCAAGGGAATTTATATTTTGTTTAATGCCAATTCAACCGAACGTTGGACGATTTGACGCTGTCAGCTATTAACCACCTAGGTCAGTTTGAATAAATGGGACCGGGTTACACAAAAACCTGATTAATGGAATTCGAAAAAAAAAGATTAAAATGAATAAGGAAAGGAGAGTAAATCAAGCGACTGATAAAGGGAACCCGCTATTGGCATGAGATACCAGCACAAGTGTTCTGTGTGGCAATGATGTTTAGGCTTATGTGATTTGAGCCCAGTGAGAGTAATTAGACTGACCACATCTCACTGCCACCACACTGATTCCTTTTGCTCCGTCTAGATGAAGTTGGTGCAGTCGCGACGTCCACCTTTCGCCTTTGTCAAAACATGAAAATTGCGAGGACCAAAATTTGGAGTTTTGCAGTCCCTGCATACAATCAGACCCACATGGCTAGACACAAAACTATTCCAAATTCAGTCGTTGCCTTAGTCATTATTTTTATTATTCGCCATTTTACTGACTCTTGTGTGAATGCATTAAAATGCCATTTTCAGTTTTAGATTTCCAGAGAGGCTTGCACTCAGAGTTACACCCGAGGCTAGTGTCCCCCTTACGCCACCATGCCGTACTTTTCCGCTGACCACGATCATGACGGTGCAGAAGTAGTCAAAGTGAAGCATGCCAGAACATCCTTCGGGTTCGCTTAGGGTTTGAGATGTGTATGAAAGCTTTTCGAAGCATAGAGTGTAAGGGAGAAGAAGATTGCCTAGTCATAGTTTGTTTGGCCAAATGACAGGGGAGATTAATTAGGCTAAGAAGAAGGCCAAAAAGAAGGCCATTAAAGTGAGTACTTCTGCGCACCGCAGAAGGACTAAACGCTCCAGACTTTGCATTTTAGGGACCACTAAGATCGGCGCAAATGGGATAAACCCAGTTCGTCAGCGTAGTGGAGGGGACTATTTAGCTTGTGTGGTTCGGTGTCTTCTTACATGTCTTTTATGCAATAGAGAAGAACGTGAAATAGCCAAACATCAATGCGAGCTGCTAAGTGCATGAAAGGACGCTTTTGTGGCAGTGGTAGTGAGGAGCTTGGCAGACAAAAGCAAGCTGTCAAAATAAATAAAATTGCGCAATCAAAAGTCTATTTTACCATGGATCTCAGCTTATGGGGAAATCAAAGCACCTGTGTTCGTGGCTTGAAGGGCAGCTAATTAATTGCAGTATCTAACACAAGCAATACTAATCTTTCCACTTGCTGGGTTTAAGCTATCTTTTACGACGACTACATTCTGTGTCTCACTTTACGTTTGGTGTTCAAATCAAAGCAACCGAAGTCATCTTACCCATTATTGTTGGGGAGTCTCCATGCAAGACGGAAGTTATCGGCACAGTGAGGCAGAGTCGAAGCACCGTCTCCGGTCATGATACAAATTGTTTTCCTAATTCACATGTTGTGAACTGATAAATATGTAATAAAATCATGTGAGCTCATGAAATGGACTGTTCTTGGCTTCATACGCGCGACAACTTGTAGCCTGAAACTGGAACAACTTTCAGATAGACTGAGTCGACAGTGATGCGAGTGATAGGCACTTGCACTAACCGTGAATTCAACTGACCACTGCAATGACATCGATGCGTCCTGATGCGATGCTTGCGAATCATCGATTGCTTAAGTGTGGAAGGAAGTTTGCACGTGAAAGTGAATTGCCGTATGGAAGTGTCTGCAGCTCACAGAAGACAATGCTGAGGCTTTCTTACTGCGATGTAGCCAACATCTCGGCTGTTGTGCGTACCTAGCTTCACAGGTTCACTTCTACTTGCACTGGTCTCAGCAATCCAACGTCAGAGGGAGCTTATGACACCATCAGACGTCACGGAGATCGGATAGTTGAGATAAAATAATGTCGAGTTGAAAGTTGGAGCAAACTTGCAAAACCGCCCGGTATTGATATAGAGAGTAATTGCTTTTTTAACCTTCCTTCGTTCCACTCTAGATCAATTTTGCCATCGTTAATCACGACAGCAGGGAGTCATTGACGCTCCAGCACTATATAATAGAACGGAATCACGTAAATTTAAGTTCTGCTCCCATGGTAGGTAAGTAGTTGCGAGTAAGTCTAATTTAGAGTCTCCGAGTTCCCTAGCAACCATTCAGATGGACTCATCACCACTCCCTTGTAACCGTAGCGCCACTCTGTTTTTACAGTTCCAAAAAGCTAAGAAGAGATATGCGACCTTTCAGAGAGCCATAAATACCAACAACACCTGATTTTACATAACGACTTTGTCCCGCCACGCATTTACACTGCCGAATCGTTGCAGTGGGTGCATAAAGTTAAAAATTTATGCCCCGAATTTGACGCCGGTAAGGGAACCAACAAAGAATGACCGAAATGCGGTCGCCAAAGTCTTACATCCATACCAGTTTACATTACTAAGCGGCGGTCGAAAGTGAGTGGAGATCCATTGTCTTAGAAGTGCTGGAATGAGGGCGCGAAGTGCGTCTGCAGTCTACGAGTTTGAATTCAGTCAAATGTGCTACACAGATAGAGAGGATCTACTCATTGGTCATTGTAAAAAAAGCTGCAAATTCATTTTAGCTACTTTTGTAAAGTCACCTCTGCTCCGGAATTTATGCGCTTTTTTCACGTTTTTGCTATTCCTTTCTTACGTGAAAAATTTTAGTACCACGAGGGCACCAGATGCAATGTTCTCGTTGCCTTGTTTTTCCTTTCATTTGAGGCAGACCAACGTTTTAGACACTTATTCTAGTTAAATGAATCGAAAAAACTAAGGGCATCGATACTCGTTTGAAATCACCATTCACTGTAAAAATAACGGGCAATAATCATTTTTTCGAACTTTTAAATGGCAAAATAAGACTGTGCAGTGAGTGCGGCAGCTTTTGGAGGGTTGTAAACTTCACCAACTTGGTCATCGATAGAAGAGTGTGATTTATTTGGTTTACTTTGCTGTCTTTATGCGCTCGATTTAAGCACCTTAGGATGCCATCCGCAAACGAAGAGTGCCAGCACGCCCTCGTATGACCAACTGTGCCACTTAATTTTGGACGCCATTGCCCTATGACAGGAAGGAAGTCAAGACATTTTGACCTCAGCAGGTCTCCTTCTGGAAGGACTTGCACAATTAAGGAGGCTGAAAATGGGTATGACACAAAAGCATCATCGTAACGCCAAGAGAGACTTTTTCTGGTATGCGAAGAATGCTTTGCCTTAAATGAGACTGACATTTCAATGTACGCAAATAATATTACTGGTTGCCCTTGAGCAAAAATTCCTCTGCCAATTAGCGCTGAATAAGCCAAATTATTAAACAATATGCCACATTAATGTTTCCTTTCACATGCTAATTTAGGCGTTGTAAAGCATCTGAAGGAATGAATCCATCCCTACGGAGTGTATTCAATATACTAGGCGTTGGAGTAAGAACCTATTTAATTTATCTAATAGACAACTGTGAGCGTCTGCCTCCCCACAACAACCCGTCTTATCGAAGACGCTTGGGATCTGTCAGAGAAGCTGATCGTGTAGCCATTCTTCAGACGCACTTAGGTCAATGAGCTTCGATCTTCGTGACTGAGCATAAAAGGAAGCAAAATGAAGTGACTTATTCTTGATATCCTTTTTATACGGCACACATTCTTTGTTCGTGGGTGGCCTTGGGTCTAGAGGAAGCAAATTAGGCGCAAGTATTCCATATTTCCCAGTTGACAGAGCCATGTGACCTAGGACTAGTTATAGGCAATTGAATGTTCCAAGTACACAAATTACCATGATATGCATCATGCCATAGGGCATTCAGTTGCTTTGGATCAACTTACAGTCAACTTGCAATGCTGGTGAAATGCAGCATTGTTATCGTCGCCTGTTAAATCACAATGGGTAAATGGCAAATTTAATGCAGAGCCAGTCCCATTGACGGTTCCACGACTTCCACACCACAGGTTCGATTCAGGTAACTACCATCAGACTAATAAACCTATCTCATCTTTGTTCGCGCACATTTATCCTAATTAATGCGTCTGTAGCACGAGCCAGGACGACTGACTGCCCCTGCCTATTGAATAACACGCATCGAATGCATTCGACGCAAAAGAGACACTACCTCTTTCAAGTGACAACAACCACTACTTTATAAAAACGACCAGAAAAATTGCTGGAAGAAAAAGACATCACATTAATTTACTGATGCTATTAAATTCTTAGAAGCTACTGTTTGCAAATGCCGATCTCTATTATAGCAAAACGATACACAATGCACAATTAGTTGCTACAATCTGGCGCCCCCACATACCCTAGTTGCTCGTATTCACAGCCAGGCTGTCTACTCTGGCCAGCAGCCAGATCCTTCATGCACGCTTCTCTGCGCTGTGCAATGGATATCAGGTTAGGCGATCAGTGGGATCCCGACCACGTAAACATATGCCCAATTAAAAGAAGTTGGTAGGTAAGTATGGCAGATCTTATGTAGACCGCAATTGCTTCCCTAGCCTCACCATCTGCAGTACGAAATGCGAAAAACACATGAAAGTTCCACTCAGCACTTTTTACCCAGGCATGCCTTCTTCCTCCACCGCAATTTCAACAGCGCACTACTTTACCGACATGTCCGCACCAAAACATCAAAGCACCTCTCCTGGCTGCGCTATGGGTGTGAATGCATGCAAAGTGTCTCCACATCTACGTCTCTAAACAAGGAAAATAATTTGATGGCGCTAAATTTAAAATAAACGAAATTACAAGGATAAAAATGGGTGAAACACTCTATAATGCAGACTTGAATCCACCTAGCCAAAGGGCTAGTTGATTCTGTCAAACAACGTATGGACGTCAGGTTGAAATGGTTGTATTTTACGACCAGACACACTTCAACCGCATCAGCTTGTCCACCTAAACATGTTGGTTTCATGGTCCTACTGAAAAGCAACAAGCAAAGGCGGTCGAGAGGGAGGGAGAATCGCAATACTGAGTCGACTGAAACAGATTTTAAAGACAGCGCACCATTGTGCTTGCTTGCCATCTTACGATTAACGCCATTCTTACCAGATCTGTAAAAAGGAGCACAAGTTTTGGACGCAGACAAGGCAGATTAGGTGTAAATAATATGGGGAGCACATCAGGGCCATCAAGGCCTAGACATCCAGCCAAGCAAAGACCATATAAGTCCATTGATAATGGCTGACTGACCGACCAAACGAATAATTTCATGCCGCTGACAGACCTTCACTCTTCCGCGGTGAGGGAAAGAGAAGGGAGAAAGGCATAGAGGGAGGATAAAAGAGGTGTCCGCTTTAGAATCCCTGGAAGTCAAGCATTTTTGACTTGCGAGAATGCAGCAGTTTTGATAAGCCCCCTGTTGCCAGTAGACAAGTGGGTGGCGTACATGCATTCAGAGGACACACCTTTATGCATCATCCGGGGTAAATTAGAGTGAGAAGATGGAAGAATAAGGAGAAGGGGTGCTGAGTTAAAGTAGATGGGTCAGAAGACTGATAGATAAGCCCGTCGGTCAGCGTATAGGTGGATGGCTAGGTAAGCGAACAGGGGCGCGGTATAAAATGGCACTGTCCATCGCAATAAATGAATAAGTGGGTTGCTCCAGCCACCGGAGAGGGTTGGCGAAGGACCCAAACAGCCTGCAGTGGCAATTGACGGAACACAGTAACACGAATAACCGCGTTCAAGGACAGCACGAGCAGAAAACCACTTCCTTGTTCATTGCTAGATACTCCTAGACACATTAGTAAAAGCCATTGTTAAAGATCTGCCAGCACAAAAGTATAAAAGCGCTTAAAACGTTATTACTAAAAGATGCAAAAGACCTATGTAAAAAAGCCTATTCCATTCAATGCAAAATTTACGTAGAAATGAACCACTAGATAGGGTTGTAGTCCCACTCAATGTCAAGTTACGTAAAATGGACCTCTGGATGGGCTCAGGCTACGTATAAGTACTAATTATGGAGAAACAGAGGTCAGTGTTAGGCATCCAGTGCAATTTAAGTTCAGATGACGCAATAACGTACCCGTATAAGGGGGTTAGGCCTCATTTTATAGTTGGCTTAAGTTTATAGCCCCGGAGATCCTTTGGTATCATTTTGGCACCCTAAGCATTGCTTCTTAGATTTGAAGGCCATGTGGCCTCTTTGTGCCGCATGGGGTCAGGTATCATGGTCATTTGAAATCATTATAGTGCTCACTACTACCACTACTGCCCTTTCAATTAACGCAAAGGAGCCACTCACCCTCTCTTCCCCTCTCCTCTCCCTCTCCGAAATTTCACCTTTGATAGCAAATTTTGTTTTGACATGATTTAAAACCACTTATTAAGTAGGCTTCTTTAATGCTTCATATTTAGTCAACCCTACCTCTGGCCTAGTCAACCTCTATTTCAGTTCGTTCTCACCTCATAATACCTACCTTACCGTCGTCACACGTAGGCGACACACAGTGTTTTTCACATTTTTACCGCCTAGCTGGGTCTCTTTCCTTTCTTTTTCTTTTTAACTCTTTACTTCTCACCCACGTGGACTTACTTATTCATTCGTCATCCCAACCTTACCTCTTCCCACCCACCACTATCAAAACTACTGACCCTGCCTTCCACTTCTATCACATTGCTCGCATTCAATATCCATTCTTTCCTTCCTTTATTCTTTCTCGCCCTTTTTATTTATCTTTCTCTATTCCTAGTTCTTTATTTTAATCTAGCAAATAAAGCTATAAATTAAAAGTTCTTCCATTCCTTCCTCCTTACCTTTCGCCACCATAGATCGATTGCGCTTCCGCTCCGTTTATGTCAAGAAGAGCCAAACATTTGTATAAAGGTTTGTCAAACACACTTCCCCTTCTTCATTGATGCTTCTGACTTTACCGAGTTCTCCTCCACCATTTTTCCATTCATCATCACTCCAACTATCACGCATACGTGAAGCGCATATTTATTCACATATTATTTGCCTCCTTTTCGCCCTCCTTTTCGGCTTTATCATTTGCATCATATTCCTCCATTCCCTTTTACCTCCTTTATTTTGCTTTATGTGAGCGACAAAACGCCAACTTCTCTGCCTTTTTTCCTTTATTCATTTATTGTTGGCGATTCTTTTTATTTGATTCCCTTCCACCCTCTCTTTTAAAATAAACAAGACAATCAGTTAGTAAACAATCAACTCACAATTTTCATAGTTTATCTCACTGCCACATGACACACACTTTTATTAACCATTTACCATTATCTTCCACTCTCTTCATATCCTCATCATTGACACTGTTTTAATGTCTCATACATGTTCACATACATCACTGCCTCGTCCGCCCCATCGAACCATCCAACATTCCCTTCTCCTTCTTTCCCCATCCCTGCCTCCAATCTCCCACTTCATGGACACAGGCAAACGCCCGCTTCCATTGTCCATTTCATTCTTTCACTTAATCGTCGTAGATATCATGTGTCCCTCTTCTTCTCTACTCTTTCCTTCTTTTTCCGTTCATTCATCCACTCACTGCAGATGTCCTCTTCCTTTCTTTGCCTCTTTTAACACTCCTGTTTTCTCTTTCTTCATTGTCACTAAAACACAAGCACATACACCACCTAGCAGCAAAATTAAGTCCTTCCCTTTTTAACAGGAAGAAAATCAGGACTGACAGACAGGCCGGTCCCACTTAATCCTGTCACCTGCCAGCGCAATCTGTGCCACAACCTCTACGTGGACTGCAGCTATTAAGACAAGGGCGTCTATCCAACCAAAATGCGCATCATCCCATTAGTTTTGTCAAACTGACTGACTAACCTGACGAATACTTTCGAAATACTGGCAAGCATCCAGCTCTTGTAAAAATTGTCTTCTCAGTGGTGAGTTGTACGCAACCATAGATTCCAAGCTGTGGATAGTTTTAGAAATCTTTTTATGATTATAGCAGTGTCGAACTCTGGCACTCGTCACCAGATCAGATTAGGTCTTCTCTACTTAGTCAGGTGTAATGTTGCTACTGACAGGATATTGCAGACCCTTATTTACATAAAATCTTTCATGTGACACACCCAAACACACTTGCAGTTAAATGTGGTGCCTGCTGACGCAGGACTCGACGTGGTCGACTGTATTCACCTAATCGATACGCAACTCGTCTGTTGCGCGCTCTTACATTTCATCGGCTTTTGGATGGTACCACTCTGTAGGAAGAGAAAAGTGGTTGTTCAATACCTTGTTGTCTTGTTTGTTTTAAAAGGAGAAAAAGAGAAAGCTTATTCAAAACTCTCGCACCAACGCAGCGTTTGTCTCTTTTGACCTCTGCTTTGATACACTCAAATTGTATGCAAGTCATTACAAAGAGAGGCATCTACTAGTGAGCTATAAGTAGTTGAAGGTAAGGAAGCGAAGAGGGGGATTAAGAAAAAGGAAGGGACAAAGAAAGAAAGTTAAAACGATGAATAAAGGCAAGAAAGGGAGAACGATGAATAGAGAGAGGAAAGCAAGAGCCTCAACTAATGTCAGTGATAAGCCAGATCCCATCCCGCACTTCTGATTGCTTAATCTGTCACCAACAAAATCTCTTTGGCCAAAAGCGGAACTTGTGAGTCCAAGTTTAGCTACCCTGCTTAACCAGACGGGTTTTAACTCTTTAATACTTCAACATCACCAACTTGAAATGGTTGCGAGCAGCACTATATAGAAACTGCATTTTATAATCTAATTCCTTTCATAGAGTCAGTTTTACAACAATAATTCATCTCGCATTTACCTAGACGCGTACCACCTCCTTTGCTAGAAAAATTAAACTGTCTGGATGAGGGACTGGCTGCAGATACAGCGAATGCTGACGATTTTTGCAACATCTGCGAAGGACGAATGAATGCAGCAAAGTCTAATGTAGCGCATTGGTCGAGATTCGTTTCACGCATTCGTGACGTGGTCCAGTATTGCTATTGGTACTGGAAGGTAATGGTTGTGGAAGGGTTGTGCACTCATACTACCCACGCAGGCTTCATCGCCTTCATGCACACCCACGCCGTTAGTAGACGTATTAGATTGTCGATCGCACTCACTTCAAGGTATGCAATATAATTCACTCACTTACAAGATGTTCCCTGTCCTCTGGACAATTCCGTGGTCACCGATATGTGACCTCCGAGAGGTGTGGGCCATTTCGCCAAAGCAGTGTCCCCCATCAATCAAGGTCAGCATTGTAAATCGCCTTTTTGTGACAAAATGAACGCACACTACCACTGCTTGGGAGGCTGATAATTCATGCCCAGTTTGGTTCGGTCCAACCAAATAAATGTGTATCGAAATCCAAATTCTTGGTGGTGTTGGCAATGCGTATGTATCTTCAGAGGACGTAGAAAAGGCAGCACGGCCTCAAATACCTTACCGTGCCAGTGAGTGAGCCCATAAGAGCTGCTGCTCAGTTGGGAGTTTCGCTATTTAGGTGGATGGTTCTGCTAGTCAGTCATTTAACTATTAGGCCGACAGCTCATTTAAACCTGACTAGCTGGCCATCAAATGTGACCATAACTGCTGATGAACCAGGCACTGCCAACATGCGTCACATCTTACTGGTGATTATATGCGGAGAATTTGAGAGCACACTGAAGTGGTCGACTATCGCGATCTTAACTCGCACATAAACCACTAATGCGCATGCTCCCCTGATGATGTGACTTTATAATGGCAAGTAATTTCCGAACAAAGCATACGACACTTATATGGGCAGCTGAGCCAGGTACACGTTAAAATATTGGACGCATCAAGCAAAAGCAACTGACAAACCAACTCACACAGGCTTATCAGGTTCCTGCTAACAGTGTGTCACCCTGTTTAGCGTTAAAATACCAACCTCATGGTAATCAAACCTACCTCGCTTATGCGTGGCAGGTATGCGGCGCATCACCATCGAAGTCTCATTACTGCTGTGATTCGCAGCCTGCGATCAGAACGACCTCAAGTACGAACTATTAAGGGAGGCCATGCGAATAAAGGACACATTTGCTGGTCATATGTCGGAAGATTGATTGCTAGGATGATGCAATTCCTGTGAATCACCAATTGACCAAGTTTGGAAGGAGGCTTACATGAGCTGGCAATTCGCGCGATGGCAGGATCAACAGTTCGCAGAGGGAGAAATTCAAACATTTTTATCGCAAATTGGTCAACAATGTTGATGATGTACGCATGCGGCTCTACAGGCTTAATTCTACTTGTAACCTGTTGAATGAAAAATGAAGTTTTGAATTGCAAGTTGAGGTGTACTTGCTAAAGCGTGACTAACTCCCCTTGTTTGACCGTTAATAATTCCCACAGTAGTTAAGTGTGGCTGTCTGTCAATGTATGTGTCGCGTTCCATTCTTCCAATAGGCGCCTTTGCATTGCCATACCTATTTCCTTACTTTCATTTCCACGTCAATGACCACAACAACGTGGCTCGTTGACAATCTCCAGCATAACTATACTATGCATGGTCAACGATGCCTTACATGAGGCTGGTGAGCATGACGGCATCGTTGCCAGCTAGTAAAAATTGACATATTCCTCACGTCACACGTGTGTGACGTGAGGTTTCACGTAGCGTAATCAGAATATAGCCTGTGATTCTGGTAGAGCGTATAAGAATGTTAGATTGCAGCATAAGCGTATCTTATTATTATTAAATAAAGTTGAAAATTCAATTGTATTCTTCACGAAAAGCACCACTACCTAGTGACCTCCTGGTGGAGCGATCTGCTTTCTCCATCCACCACCTTCTTTTCGACTTGAAACCTTGATCATACCATACTAACTAGGAAACTAAAGATTAGCTAGAATAATTGGATCGACAGATTGTGAACGGCTGGATGGTCGGCAGCGATGCTAATGCTTAGAGGACATACACCGGATGTCTCGACCCCCCTATTTTGAGTGGAGCCTTCATGTGGCTATTGAAAAGTTCAGATCCTCACAAATTGCAAAGAACTTTACAGCGTAGACTGAGTCGCGTACTTTTAGGGCTGGAATTTTATCAGTTTGTATTATCATGGCCCCTGAATCCCATGTGGCCTTACTCACGTTGCCGCTTAATCACACCTTTTTCCATTGATAGAACCAATAGTAACGCAACAGAAGTGCTTATATGATCCGTTACACGTGTTTTACAGCAAACTTGTTATTAGCCAGTGAAGGCTGTGGTGGTATGAAAAATGGGCTACAGTGCGACCTCCCATCCAGCTCCGTTAACTTTATCCACTTTGTCTGTAGGCTCAAGGAAAGTTAATGACCGGTTCCTATAAATCACAGAGGTGGAAAATAGCCACTGACTTTGTCTTTAGATCGTGTAACCAAAGCAAAACTAAAATCCAAAGATAAACAGGCGATCTTGCATTCGCATCTAAAGGTGCGCCTCCAAACGTCTGTTGCGCAGTCGCTACACCGCAAACTGGGTTAAAAAAAGTGCTACCAGCACAATTAATAGACCATGATTTTGGCAATTCATGGTAATTAAATTTATTGTTGTTGTTGTGAATCCCAGCCTGACCGATCCTTATCGTCTTATAAACGACTTGTGTCACACATGTGTGACGCAGTAGTGTTAGTCCATTTCAAATGACATCAACTGTCAATTTAAAAAGTCAATACAAATTGCAACAGGTAAAAAGTTGTTGTCTATATATCATCCAGATTTGATGTCTAGAGGCTGATGCGTCTGCACTTGCATTGATCATAGCTCGGGGTTGAATGTGGAATGCGTGCGACACACCACCATTGAATTCTCATAACTGCTGTGTTTTGCAGCCTGCGACTAAAACAAACCTAAGCATGTACTTCTAAACTAGACCATGCAAATTAAGGGACGCATTTGCAGGCCATGAGTCGGACGACTGACTGCTGGAATGATGTAGTTCTTGTGCACAACCAATCGACCAATTTTGGGAGGAGGCTTGCATGAGGAGGCAATTCGCTCCATGGCAGGACCAACAGTTCGCAGAAGAAGAAACAAGAACACTTTTATCGCAAATTGGTCAACACTGTTAGTGGTGTGCGGATGCGGATCTACAGGCGCATTTCTGCTTTTGCCGGGACCAGCAATCCAACGTGGTGTTGACGGACACCGGATTGTTTAGTAGGAATGAAGTCGAATTGCAAGTCAAGGTGCACTTGCGAGATTGCAGTCAACTATTCTGTCTCTCTCTTAGTAATTTATACAGTAGTGAAGTGTGTTATGCACCATTCTTCCAATGGTCGCCTTTGCATCCCCATACCTATTTCCTTACTTCGTTTCCACATTTTCCATAACAAGTCGCTACACCACCGATTACCACAATACCGTGAAATCATTGGCAATCTCTAGCATATATCCTTTAATTTTGCTCAACAATGCTATACATGTCGCTTTTAAGCATGGTAGTATAAGTGACATTTATCAGAAATTGATATCTTCCGCATGCCGTACACGTGTGATGTGAGATTTCACTTGGCGTAATCGGGATATCGCGTGTGATTTTGGCTGAGTGCGTGCTAATATTAGGTTGCAAGATAGACGCATCTATGCAAATTTGACATAAAAATGAGAAAATCACCCTCATTTTTTACAAAGAACAACACCACTCAGTGGTATCCTGCTGGAGTGATCTGCTTTCACCGAGCACAACCTCGTTTTCGACTTGGCACTTTATAAGAACTTGTTTTGTCTTCCTGGACTCAAGGCAACACTTAAAAAGCATCGCTTCAACGTCCTTACACGTTTATAGACTTATCGATGCGTAAACATGTCAGAAAACTGTTGGCTAAATATCATTGCGGTAGAAAGTGGGAATCATTTGAAGTCATAGTTGAATTGGTGGCCCGTGTATATAGTTGTAACATTGTTCTAACACCTTTCATAAATTTGTGAAGCTTTCATTAGAGTGAAGGAGTATATTCATTCTTTCTGTTTCAAAAATAAATTTTTGTCAAAGCGTTCCTGTTTTCGTGAATAGATTGAACCTACCTATACCAAGCAGTGTGATATCGTCATCATTCCACAGGGTGGCTGAACCATGCCATGACGAGCTCAAGTTCTGTGGGAGGTGATGTGTGTGCACGCCATTTGCATAGTGGCCATAGAGTGGACATTTCCAACCCCTCCACAGAATGGGACTCCGAAATAGGCATCGAAGTGTAGCACTGGGAAGATGCAGAGCCTTTCGTCACAGTCGTGTCCCCCATCAATACCATTCTAGTAGCTAAAGGTGGAGGCACGATTACGATCACTGCTTGGGAGGCTGTAAGAGGCTTCGCACTCCCAAATGCTAAACTTGAGTTGGTCCCTCTGGACAAAGTGTTAGCTTCATTAGTCATGCCAGTGTTCGCTATTTCTCCGACCGCGGCTGTCTTCCTGGCTACCCTTGGACGTCTACATTACAGTTTCCATTTTTCCTACAGGAACTGCTTTGTTGTCACATACGACGTACATTTCTTATCACCAGGTCATTGTTAGCAAAACTATTGCTTGGATCTAAAGCAATAAGGGTGGTGGAAGGCAGCTAAGGTTGTGGTTTTTGTAAGAGGCTTAAGGCTATAGATTACTCATCCATTGCAATCATTAACCCTGGGTGAGTTCACTATGCAAAAGAAAGGGCGCAAAGACCGTATGGGTTTACGTTGGGGTGGATTTTTAAGGTTCAACACGACTCTTCCACCCACCCACATACCTAACCGACTCAGTGATGACAGCACTCAAAGTTAATCAATATAAGGACCAGGGGCGGAGATGAAGGGTAGCTAGAGTAGATAAGGGAAAGATGGGAAGGATAAGAATAGAGCTGAAATACTTCCCTACATCAAATGACAAACTCTATGACTGCTGAGGTGCTTTCAGCAGTAGCGACAGCAGTGCTGGACACTAGATACACTTGCCACGAAGGCAATTAGGGAGAGTAAAATGAAAAAGGGAGGGAGAGGGGGTAGGGTTAAAGAGATGCCCATTTTAGGAAATCCAAGGATAAAGCATTTCTGGCTCGCGAGAATGAAGCAACTTCGAGAAGCCCGTGGGCACAGTAGACTAGTGGATGGCGTATACATTCCGAGGATACACTTTATACACCCGCTAAGGTAAAATGGAGTGAGAGGATGGATGTATGGATAAAGAGGGAGGTGGTTCTGGGCTGGATTGATGTACCAATGGACTCACAAGCAGGCAGGTCGGTGGCCTGCAATATTGATATTTTAAATGGGTAGCATTTAATTCTGCTGATTGGTAAAGGAGGTCGCTAACTATTTTTTTATTTGCCTCGTTAATTTTCCAACCACTTTAAGTTCTTTGTCCGGACAAAACTTTTCAATTAGCCTGCGATTTCTTAAAACCAAAATAGGAATCAGCGACTCAATTTCAACAAATGTGGTCGCAGATATCTCTAAATTCCAAATGTAAAATTGGATTTAATAAACGCTCTAACCACCGTCATCAGCGTCGGCAATTAGTGCTGTCCCACAGGAACTGCAAATGATGGAATTTCCTTGATGAACTTTCGTGCGTATCCATGGATGGTATTTGTATGCACAAAATCTTGTCTCGACCAAGTACCACACCCAAGCATATAGCATGCACTGCACTAATAGTTGCTCTATAATTGTTATACATCCATCTTTACCCCCGCATAGAAAATCCCCACTAAATAAGCGACAATCTGATACCATCTTAGTGAAAATGAGTTACTCTAAAAACAGTCTTTTTTTACCATTTGGTAAGGCATAGAAACAAAACCGCCTAACTAATGACATTGCGCGAAGCCAAGGTGTACCATCCTTCCTAATGCATGGAAACAATTTTAAGTCACGGTTCACAGCATAAAATCATGTTCGCGTTTATTCGAGCGGGTTAAAATTTCATGTAAGAAGTAAAAAGGACGGAAATAGAAATTGAATTTGCTGCTCATTGTGCCGGTTGCGTGAAATTGGAGATAATAATACCTTGATATTATTGTCGCAATGGTGTGTTGCATGCTTTATGAAAAACACAACGCAAGCTTATCACGTCTTTGTGTGCATGATTCTCAAATTCGCTCCTCATCACGAACTACAAGAATAATCTTTCGTTCAAACGAATGCCAATGAGAACCGCTTCCATTGCCAGGATGTTGGTGGTGGAGATCGATTCAAACACCTTACATGGTGACACTGGTAATGAAAACAGGCTAAAATTTCGAGATTTTTATCTGTCCTTTGCAAATTTTCTACCATGACTGATAAATTTATCAATGAAGAAAGGCAAACCATTCCGAATGATCAACCTCTGTACTAATGAAGCCTTTAAAAGCCAAATAGCGCGTTTGAAAATAAGCAAATTTTGAGCTAGAGTGCTTGCAGTTGGCGAAATAGTTGATGCTTCACACAGGGAGTAGGAATGATTCACACCGGTACTGGGATCTTGGATGCGAGTAGTGCTGAAGTGGCTAGAGCAGTGAGGGTAGATCCGTCAATTGCTGTTGTCGCAGGTGTCAAAGTGTAACTTCTAGATCTGCAAGTGCACCTTAAAAACGGATCCCTTTCATATGGTGGTTGCAGGAGCCTGGTCATTGCAGTTGTGTCTAAACAACAACACACTTGCGATAGCGTTAAACATCCACGTGCCGAATGGCTGATGGCTGTCTTCATAGAGGCACTCCACAATGCTTTGGTCGGCTTTCCTGCTCTAATATCCGCAGACGATTTCTTCGTGGGACGTAATCAGAATAAACTTACAGAGTTACGTTAATAGCACCAAGCAGATATCTTAGCTGACCTGTTTTGATTTGAGCATGTAGAATCCAAGCAGTGGTTCAGCATTTAATAAAATGCTTCCATCAAGCTCACTGATGGAGAACACGACTTTAGCAGAAGGCCCTGAACCCTCTCAGTGCCACACGTCGATGACTATTACGAGGTC
The DNA here is from genome assembly GCA_036345935.2 of Taenia hydatigena. Taxonomy (NCBI): domain Eukaryota; kingdom Metazoa; phylum Platyhelminthes; class Cestoda; order Cyclophyllidea; family Taeniidae; genus Taenia; species Taenia hydatigena. Next base: position 68,582 of record JADWOT020001434.1, on the reverse strand, counting down.
CCATTCTGTGGAGGGGTTGGCAATATCCCCTTCATGGCTGCCATGCAGACGGCGCGCACACACACATGTCACCTTCCACAGAACTTGACCTCGTCATGGCATGGCTCATCCGCCCTGCAGAATGATGACGAAGTCATGTTGTTAGATATAGGCCGATTCAATCAATTCACGAAAACGCGAAAGCAATGATAAACCCCCATTCTTGAAAGGGAGGACATAAGTATGCTCCTTCACTGTAATGCCAGCCTCAAAAATATCAAATCATGGATGCACATTATCACAGCTATATACACAGGCCACCAACTCATCATTGACTTTAAATGATTCCCATCTTTTACTGCATTGGCATCCAGTCGACAGTTTTCTGGCTCTTTTACACATCAAGTACATTATGAACTTACGAGGACATTGAAACGGCCCGTTTTTAGCGCTATCTTGAGTCGGAAATGAAAAGGCACCCACTTTTGATGAACGTTGGCCCTCAACTGCTGGCGAAACTAGCTACAGGCGCAGTTGGGCCCACCAACCACGAATTCGGTCACGACGTTGGAGGCGTTAGCAACGCGATTGATAAAAATATAGAGATGATTTAGAAAAGCTATCAAAAACTGTCAAATAAAATAAAAGCTGCACTCAATCACAAGCAAGAGCGCGTTTTAACTGGCTTTGCGAACAAAAAACATTAACACTATCAAAACCTTGAAACGGGTGAGATATGCTACGATGTACTTGCAGCAAACTTGTAATGCTATTTAAATTACACCTGCTTTTTATAATTCTCGTAATGTTAGTTTAACTTTTTCTTAGCAAGTGATCCACTTTGTTTCCACTTTTGATCCCTAAATTTACCCTAAACGACGAAAAGAAAATACATCTGTTTGCGTATTATAGAGGCTTGCGATTCGCACACCCATGTCTGCAAACGCACCAGCCTCCAAACATTGAATTTTTTTAACCCCAAGCCAATAACGCTCTCGCTTTGTTGTAACTTGCATTAGTTTTGAAAATTAGCGGTTGCTGGCACTTAGAATGGGCAAGTTATTTCTTAGATGATAAAGATCGATCAAGCTGGGTTGTGCCACAAAGGGATTAGGTAAGATTAACACGAATAGCAAAGTCATGGTCCTTTTATTGTGTTGGCAGCATTTTCTTGAGCCCAATCTGCAGTGCAGTGGCTGTGAAATGGTTGCTGAAAGGCACACTTTCTTATACGAACGCGAGATCAATTGCTTCTTTGCAGATTGTAGTTCTGCCTTGATGACGCGACTTGGAGTCGAGATTAGTGGGTATCTACCACCTCCGTGCCTCAGAGAAACCGCTTATTAACTTTACATTGACTTCACAGAGAGAATGGATAAAATCAAAGGAACTGGGTAAAAGTCGCACTGTGGTTTGTTTTTCACATCAATAGAGCTTTGGTTGATCAACATAAAGTGCATCTTAAAACATACATAAAGCAAATCCTAAGTACTACTGCTGGGCCTCTATCAGGTCTGCAACTGGAAGAGGGAGTGATTAAATGGCTACGTGAGTAAGGCGACATGCGAATCAGACGTCACGATTAGGCAAGCTGATAAAATCCCAAACCCTAAATATAGGTCTTGGTCAACACTGTGAAGTCGTTTTAAATCTAAATGACCTGAACAATTCAACAGCCACACGAAGGACTCACCCAAAATGAGAGAATTCCTAGGCACCAGTATAACTGCTGACCGACCAAATGTCCATCAATCAGTAGATTTAAAGACTCTAGTCAATCTTTTGGTCCTAGTTATTATAGTACTAAGACAAAAAACGAAGTTGTGGGTGAAGAAAGCAGACCACTCCAATGGATTTCCGCTGAGTGGTGGTGTTTTTGCAAAAAAGACAGAACTTTCTAATTTTGTGTCAAATTTCTAAGACACGTCGATGCTGCGGCACAATATCAGCATGTGTCTTACCAGAATCATGTGTTATACCCTGATTTTTTACTTAAGCTTGCAAGTCACACGGGTGTGACATGTAAAAGTCATCAGTTTGTGATAGCTGACGATGATACTGCCAAGCTCATTAGCGCTACAAAAGGCATCGTTGAGATCGTCAATGACTTCATTCTACATTTTTGTGCATTAATGGATCTTGTTTACCAATATGAGAACCAAGTTGTCTCTACTATTCGTCCTCAAAATTTTCCTTATCACTGCATCTCACGAGCATTATCATTCCCGAATTTGAGTATAAACCAGACCCATGTTCATCCAGCTTTTCTTTAAAAAGTGGACCAAAAGTGCGTTTGATTGCTTTCTTCTCATCATCAGTGGCAATCGTATGGTATTGTGCATAAGTTATAGTAGCCTGATACACCTTTCTTCATACTCGATATGCTTGCTAACTAAGCCCTTGTCGCTATCAAAAGAGGTACTGAGGACACCATGTCAAAATGAAGTAGCCTTAAAGATGAGACTAACTTAGAATCTAATCCAGCCTTTTTTGAAATATGAAGACATTTCAATGTTACTTAAAAAGGTAAGTGGACAAGGAGCTTGAATTGAACGATATAATAGCCTGCCTATTCCAATGTGTCGGCAATCGATGCCTCAATTTGCTGATCTCAAGCTTAGATTAATGGACCTCATTGTTGTCCGTGAATTCAGACGGTATGCTACTGTCACTCTGCTATCGTTACTCTAACCACTGCACATTAGCTATAAGGCAACATTTATGAAAAGAATATTGGCTTTGTAAGGGACTTGTGCCTAATGTTTTGCCCATTTCAATATGCATTAGTGCTTAGAACAGGCGGCAGAATTTCAATAAATTCTACCTAGACCGACTGGCGAACATCAACAAGAATAGTTGCTCCAAACTTCTTATTCGTTTTGATTGTAAATTACTTCAACATGTATCGTGCATTAACTCGTTTCAGTAGCGAGCCAAGTTTGTAGCCTAGAAAACGGTCTTACACACCCGCGCAATGAAGCGACTCCTGGGGCGGTAAAATGAAGTATCAGCATGTTGCAACTACCTTTTACAAAATACGATATTCTCAAACAATGACAGGGTGTGTGCTGCCGTCAGCTTTACTAAAATCAAAACACTAAGGCGACTCTTAAATAGTATTATTGTCTGCGGTCGATTCAGATGTTCAGAATGTGTGATAGAACCCATGTGGGTGCAAATTTTGAAGTCTCGCCCATAGTGGGCAGCCGTCGCTGGTTAGCTTTCAAATATTTAGATCGATTGCCTGAACATGTAGGAAGGGCTCTGTCTTCATCAACATCGTCGTGGCGCGCTACTTCATCTGACATCGTTTCCAGCAGTCGCGGATACTGCACCATCTCTGACTTGTAACTGGTCGCCGTGAGCACCAGCGACACTACAACTTTAGCCAGTACTTCGTCCAAATTTGGGGCACTAATCAACGTTCATCCTTTGACGAAATCAAGAACTTCTGAAAAGATCTAAATCCAGCTACTCAAAGGGAGCCCATGAAACCCGTTTACAGAAATCGAGGTTTTCAAGTGGTTTGCCCGCAGATATATTTGCTTGGATCTATTTTGATTGACATTTATTTGATACATTACTTTGAATTCAATGCATACATCATTGAAAGAAGATATTTTTACAACAATGCCAAGACTGCCATAGTTGCTATAAAACAAATGCTTAGCTCATTACAATCTCCTTCAATTAATTTTTAATGGTGGGCTTCTACTGTCTTGCAACGATTGCACACGTTTTTATTCTTTAGTGCCTATGTATAGCCAGATTCACAGACACATTCCATCTTTATTCAAACAAGTGGATCGTACGTAATTAAATACATGCATTAGTAGCAGCCTATGAATTCGTAAAATTATGCTTGTTTGCGAATTGCGCTGCATTTTATTGCAAGCATTTTAACCACGAGGATACATTGACTTCCATAATTTATCATTATATTTTGCATTTAAAATTCTGTTCTAATGATGTTAAAACTAAAATTCGTGGCTATTCTTTTCTTAGTTTTTGTGAGACACACCATATGCTGCATTACGGGCATCGTGGTTTGCATATCTTTACTATCACTGCGAATTCTGCACAATGAATTTAAGCTAGTGATTCGTTTAGAAGGAGAGAGGCTGGCTGATAAGGCCATGCTTTCACTTATGGGAATACTGATCATACAACTTACTGGATTCCTCCTAGAGAAATTCTGCGGCACTTGACCATATTAGTGTGATTTTGAACAATGTTTAATTTGAACACGATTAAGTAAACCACTCCATCGCCAGCATACACGTAAAGGTGTTGTTTTTAGTGTGCAGAAGTCTAGCATTTGCGTGCAAGTATTCGTATTAAAAAATAGAAGTCTCTTATGTGTATGTGTGCATTTATTTATGGTCTCACCACAGACTTCTTGCTCTCGCCTAAAGTATCTTCCACATTGGAGCTGCTAGTGGCCCGCAGGATCGCTAAGCCGAGACTACTTCAGTTAGCACTTCGAGTAGGTTCGTAGGCATGAGATTTCAAAATAGCTAAAAAGCTGAAACTTTGTGTTGCAAATCGAGGCTGTAATAGGCATTGTGGATCTTTCTGCATGCTTTGCGTTTCCTTTACTCGGAAAGCTTTTCCAGGTGCTGCGAATATTTAACTGGTTTCGCAAACCAATCTCGATGACAGACTGTCCAGTTATGGAAATCGTGCTTGGCCAATGAAAACGACCCGAATGTAAAGTGTACGAGCAATAAATTTTTATTCAGAAAATGAGGCTAATAGCGCTTGCCTTGGTCACCGCTCTACCTGCTTCCACCCCTGATGATTACAGAGTCCTAGTTAATAAATCCTACAATGCCAAAGTACAACCACGAGTGCTTTCGTTAGATGAGATGCCATGCGTGACAATGTGTAGTGAATGCGCGTGCAGCATTGCTGTCCATGTCAGGACTGAGGTAAGTTTGACTGATTGGCTTGGGTTGTATAAGGATTATACTTATACCGCTCTTGAAAAATTCAGACTATTAAAATGCATTTGCGCCTTTTCTTAGAATTGAAGGCACTTTAAATTAGGTAATTCAAAGGCTTGTTTGCGGCAAACTGCTGTTCTTTTAGAGTTTAGCAAATTCCTTTACCCTTTTTCGACCTTGCAGACAGTTCGACGCACCAAATCAATCATTTTTGATCTCCTATGATATAGTTAGCCGAATAGAATCTCTTTGATGCAAAATTATTTTCACCGAAAGCAGCTTTAGTGGTCAGAGCTTTTAATAGTCTGCTTGCACGCCTTCACAATGCGCGTATATTAGAAGCTTTAACACAAATGACAATCTGTTGGTTACTCGAAAACCTGACCATCAGCATCAATTTTAACCACCGAGTTAGTTCGGAAGTAAACACGGAATTCCCAAGTGTTTACTTTTTTCATGATTGTATTAGTTTCTGCAAAATGCATGTTGCCCCCTTTTGATAAACTAGGGCTTCTTCCATTTTGATGGCATTTAAGGGTGAATGCAAAATATATACGGGTGTGACTGAACATCGGCAGGCCACTGCATGTGGTTACAATGCTTACCTCCATACTTTTATCCGTAGCGGTATTCCCAGCGCTAAAGCATGGGAAAAGTGCAAGCATTATGATTAAGTTAATTTTAATGCTCATTACGTTGCAATTGGTAGTTAAGTTACGTGAATGCATTACGCGTCGTTAAAATTAGTGAGCCCGCCTTAAGTTTTGCGGCCTTTGCAGTCGCCTATACTTACCCGCGGGTAGTTTTTGATTGAAATTTCGCGTAGTCCAGTCGATGATCAATTGACTCACATGTGTGCAATAACTCGGTTCGTATCCTGCGTTTCGTGAATGATTTATTTTTACTTCAGGTCTCTATGAAACAAGAAATCCATTATATACCACTTCATCCTTGTTCACTTATCGACACCTTGGCTCCCCCTATTAGACGACACCTAGGTGGCGAATATAGAAGTGCATTAAGCTTGCTTCATTCTTGCGAGTTTCGCTTCGACAATAATGACCTAACAGTGTTACTCCTGTGAGTTGTAACTTGACTAGTCTTACTTAGAAGTGGGCAGCCATTTTAATGTGAATGTAGATCAACACTTGCGTGCAACTTGCTCTTCCACAATGAAGCCAAGTCGTCGAATATCCAAATGTTTGACGGCTGTAACACGCATTAGAGTTTAGGGGTATTCAGACACAAGTCGAATGACTGGAAGGGGCCATACAAGAAGTCCGTTGCGTCGACGCCTCACTTCAATCAGGAGACAAGAGATGTGACCTGATAAAACAAGCTTGCTTATATTAATTTTACTGTGTCTTACATGCTTAGCGCAAATGCTTGTACTTTTATCGCAAAAGAAAGCCAATTGCATACAGCCGCTATACCGCGGATGGTCTTTTTCTCCGCATGCTATGATTCACTTTTCAATGGAATCGACCCTCATGGGAATTGCAATTAATGATGAATATTCATCAGGAATGTTAGAACAGTGCATTGTTCTGCATTAGCAAAACATACGTAGGACGCGAAATCCATCTGATGCATCAAACCCACCATAAACTCAACAACGCGGCGGCTCTATTTCTCTTTTCAAATTACGTGGTTCCGACCACATTCAATAAAGTTTCGCCATCACAGCGTTATCTTGAATCAACTATCTAGAAGTTTTGAACGCGAGTGAATGGGTTTTATTTGGCACTTGTTGCGAATTGAATGCTACTTGATGGTATAAGTCATAAGTCCGGCCTCAATGTAAGTAAAGTGTTGACGTAACTTCTTCACAAATTCACTGGCAGTATAATTCACCCTTACAAATGTTAGCGAGGAAAGGGTCCCTTCTCCACCACACGCGTTGCAGAAAATCAGTCACGAGTGGCCGAGAGGCAAGTGGAGCTGTAAAACAAGTCCTAGGGAAAGTCTTGATATTCAGTTCATCATTTACACTCAAGCCCCTCAAAAATCACTCAATGACCAAAAAATTCACAAGGAAACCGGAAAAATACCAAGTAATTTCCCCAACTGTTCTTGGAGCTAGTTGTATTGTATGATTTACTTCAACAGAAACGTTAACTGATTTAGTCAACTCAGTGCCCATGGGAGACTAAACAATTTGTCCAACTGGCCTTGGGTCCTTAAGACACCGGCTGTGAGAATTCGTATTCAGTAAAATATGAGCCATGAGATTGCACCTGGCAAAATTATCAGAGTTTATCTGCAATGGGCCCATTGGATATTGCATTCATAAGAACACTGTGTGAACAAGGGAGCGATTCACACAAGCGTTAATTTTCAACCCAGTGCCGTGGGAACACTAGGCATAAACTTGGCCTCCTACCAGTTGCATTGCCATTTGTAGGCCCATTTGCCCCTCTTGATCGCTCTTATTACGATGCATGTAGCAGTAACAATGATGGATTTTAAGTTATTTATTCATTTTATGAGAAGAATAGACAGATTGGGTTAGGCTATGCACTTTGGTAAGATATCGAATCGAAGTTGATCCCACTACACCGCTCTCAACCCTGTCTGGAAACGAATAATCAGCACATTTCAAACTGTTGTAATATCGCGCATAAGAAAAATATTCCAGCGAGAACCTTAAACGGAACCGCTAATCGCTATTTTAAATCCTACAGCTTAGTGCCTTTCAACTGCTGGAGGTATCAATTATCCAGACAGCTCTATATCTATGCTTCAAGGAGCCCGTTGAATCCCAATACTTTTGATCATAAGAATGGCGATTTTAGTCCCACAATTTGTCCTTCCCTTTTATCATTCCAGTGTTATATGGCTGTTTTCGTATTAACAAGACTTCGTGAGCAGCTTTACAAGAGCTTATATCAGGGTGGCGTCTATTCTCAAGGTGTAGAGTTAGGGAATTGATGATTATATCACTAATTATGGGAGCATAAGCGACTACACAAACACGCAAGTAGAGCTGCCGATTGCATGCTTTCCCAACCTCTACCTCAACTTATTCCGTTGCGTTTAACTACACTTGCATGCACAAACGCGCCTTATCTTCTGCATTGGTGATAAACGCACTCAATACTTGAGAGGGCGATTTATTCTCATTAAGCATGTATAGGTGAGAGATTCAGAAAAAAGCAGGTTCTAGCACAGAGGCACATCGCTATGATGGTTTGATACCTCAGCGCCTGTAAAGGAATGCGATGACTGGCCTTGGACAGCTGCATGTACCCGTGCGCTTGTGCGAGGAGAGAAGAACCTCTCCTTTTTGCCATCCTTTCTTCTTCACCCTACCAACCGCATCGCAACTATTTTATTTTGCATTTGTGTGATGCTGAAGTAGCTGCGTTACTGTGCTCAGTAAAACTTATTCATGCAATTCATGTTTCATCCATTTCATCTGCGTTGTTAAGAACAAATTTTCATTTAAATTACAAATGATGCGTATGATTTAGCTTTACTGGCACCGCTTTCATCACAATCTGCTCTTCAAACTACCTCACCTTCGTATTTCGATTCTCAATTTCTAGTCTACGCTTTGTGTGTAAAACTTGTCCGTCTGCAGAAAGGCCTGGTAGCAATGATTCTCTTATCAAATTTAGACTTTTCAAAGTTCACTCACAATACATTAGGGCTAATTGTATAAGCAGCAAGAAACATGAAAGCTTCTGCAAGGTACGGTTTAATTGGTCTTTTCTCTGTCACTGTTTCATTTCACTAGTGCCTCTGTCCTCCGATCGCTTGAATTTTCTTTGAGGCGAAAATTATGAATTTTTGCTTTCTGTGTTAAAGATAACCAAAAATACATTTGCTTCTTTAGAGTTTTACAGCGTTCGCCGAACCCATTCTGAGCCTCTAACTGTGCCTTCTTTTTGAGGTGCATAATTTGGTTCTAAAAGACATGCTACCATAAAGTAAACGCCTTAGACTGCATCTTATTTGCTTGACTGGTACAACATTTAAGGAATCTGGTATTCATGAGGTAGAGGAAGTGTCTTGGAGTTAACTAATCATGTGTTAGATCCCTTGCTAACTACACTTGAATGTGTCGCACTTTTGACTGAAAGTGTGATGTTGCCACCGATGGAAACCAAAAAATGTTGGTTTGTCTTGATGATCACCTCGTTAGTTCTGTTCACCTACTTCATTTGCAAGTCAGATAAAGGTGCGAATCACTGCCGTTTGCTATGCCAACACCTTAGTATCTTGACGATGATGTTGCTGGTCAACAGAGAAGCACGTACAACTGGATGTGGTTAAAGCGTACTTGACAAGTATTGAGTCAGCATTGAAGCGAATAGGGCTGCAAAGCCGAGGCCGATTTGAATGAACAATTAAAGCAAGAGCAATGAAGAAAATTCAGCGTCTTACAATGGAAATATTGATAGTGTTATTTGCGTAGGTACGAGCTAGACCTTAATGGAAATAGAAGTTCGTTAAAACTTACAAATGCCGAATTAATGACTAACCTGAAAACGCATTTGAATGCTAATGTAACGGATGGAATAGTACTAAATCCTTTGCTTTATTGACGATATCAATCGAAACACTAAGAACTTGCTTTATTAAAAGCTTTGAAATTAAGGACCAGTTTTTTGAGGCACCGAAGTGCTTAGTGTCCACTGATCTCGCCTTCTGGTCGTGCCTTCAAGGCGAAGCTACAACCTGCAGAAAAACAAGTGATCTCGTATTCGACTGTAAAGATCTACCTCCCAGCGACCGCTCCACGACCACCCACCTCGTCTTTGTTCACTAGCGCTTATTTTAATTAATGCGCCTGTGGCACGAGCCCGGAGGATCGATCGCCCTTGACTATTAAATGACATGCGTGAAATGCATGTGATACAAAAGAGTGATTGCCCATTTCAAGTGACGGCAACCACTACTTTCTAAAATCAACCAGAATCATTGTGGAAAGAAAGAGGCATCATATTAACTTACGGGTGCTTAAATTCTTAGAAGCTACTGTTTGCAAATGCTGGTCTCTATTACAGCGAAACCATACATAATGGACAATCAGTTGCTACAATTTGGCGCCCTCACACTCCCTAGTTACTCACATTTTGCAGCCAGGCTGTCTGCTGTGGCCAGCAGCACACGACTTACTAAGGTCCTTCTTGCACGCTTCTCTGCGCTGTGGAATGGACATCAGGTTAGGCGATCAGCGGGATCCCGACCACGTGAACACAAGCCAAATTCGGTGCAGCTGGTAGGTAAGTACGGCAGATTTTATGCAGATCGCAATCGCTTCCCTTAGTCTCACCATCTAGAGTCCGCAATGCAAAAAGCACATGAAAGTTCCACCTAACACTATTTTCCCAGGCATGCCTTCGTTTCCCACCGTGCTTTCAACAGCACACTATTTTACTAACATTTCCATACCAAAAAAACCAAAACACCTCTCCAGGCTGCGCTATGGGTGTGAATGCATGCAAAGTGTCTCCACATCTACGTCTCTAAACAAGAAAAATAATTTGATGGCGCTAAATTTAAAATAAACGAAATTACAAGGATAAAAATAAGTGGAACACTCTACAATGTAGACTTGAATCAACCTAGCCAAAGGGCTAGATGTTTCCGTCAAACAATGTATAAACGTCAGGTTGAAATGGTTGTATTTTACGACCAGACACGCTTCAACCGCATCAGCTTGTCCACCCAGACATGTTGGTTTCGTGGTCCCACTGAAAAGCAACAAATAGAGGCGGTTGAGAGGGAGGGAGAATCGTAATACTGAGTCGACTGCAACAGATTTTAAAGACAGTGCACCATTGCGTTTGCTTGTCAATTTGCGATTCTCCCCATCATTACAAAATCTATGGAAAAGGAGCACAAGTTTTGGATGCAAACATAGGGACCACATTAGAGCCATCAAGACCTAGACATCCAACCATGCAAAGAATATATAAGTCCATTTACGATGGCTGACCGACCGACCAAACGAACGAGTTTGTGCCGATGACAGGCCTTCACCCTTCCGTGGTGAGGGAGGGAGGTAGAAAGAAGGGCAAAGAGGAAGGACAAAAGAGGTGTCCCCTTTAGAATCTTTGAAATTCAAGCATTTCTGACTCGCGAGAATGCAGCAGTTTTGATAGGCCCGTGCTGTCAGTAGACAAGTGGGTGTAGTACATAAACTCAGAAGACACACCTTATACACCAGCCAAGGTAAATTAGAGTGAGAAGATGGAGGAAGAAGGGGAGGTAGCGCTGAGTCGGATAGATGGATCAGGAGACTGATGTATAGGCCGGTTGGTCAGGGTATAGGTGGACGGTTAAGTAAGCGGATGAAGACGCAGTACAAAGTGACACTGTCCAATGCAATAAATGAATGTGATGCTCTAGTCACCTAAGAGGGTTAGCGAAGGCCCTAAACAGCCTGCAGTGACAATGGAAGGGACACAGTAACGGAATTAGCCTCGTTCAAGGACTACACTAGCCAGAGAACCACCCCTCGTTCATTACTAGAAACACCTAAACACATAATTGAAAGCCATCGTTAAAGGTCTACCAGTACAAGAGGGTAAAAGCATCGAAAACGTTATTACTAAATGGTGCAAAAGACCTATGAAAAGATGCCTTTCCTATTCAACTCAAAATTTGAGTAAGAATCGACCACTAGATAAGAATGCAGTCTCATTCAAGGTCGAGTGACGTAAAATAGACCTCTGGGCGGTTTCGGGCTACGTAGAAGTACTAATTATGAATAACCAGAGGCCAGTGATAGGAGTCCAGTGTAATTCAAGGTCAGATGACGCCATAATGTACCAATATAGGAAGCTAGGCCTCATTTTTAAGTTTGATTGCGTAATTTTATAGCCCGGAGATCCTTTGGAGTCATTTGGCGCCCTATACATCGTATTTTGGACTTGAAGCTCACGTGGCCTCTTTACGGTGCAAAAATTCAAATGGGATCGAGAATCATGGTCATTTGGAATCATTTTAGTGCTTGCACTTACCACCACTGCCCTTCTAATTAACACAAAGCAGCCGCTCACTCTCTTTTCTACTCTCCTCTCCCTCCCCAACACTTCGCATTCAATAGCAAATTTTTGACAAAATTTATAACCACTTATCAGGTAGACTTCCTTAATGCTTTCTATTTAGTTAATCCTATCCTTAAACTTGTCAAATTCTATTTCAGTGCTTTCTCACCTCACATTAGCGACTTACTCTTCTCTATATTTTACAACTCAGCAGAGTTTTCTTCTATTCTTTTTCTCTTTTTAACTCTCTTCTTCCCACCCACGTGGACCTACTTATTTATTCGTCACCTCACCTTTACCTCTTTCCACCCACCACCATCACAACTTCTGACCATCCCTTCTACCTCCATCACCTCGCTTGCATTCAATATCCTTTCTTTCCTCCCTTTTTTATTTCTCTCTTTTCCATCCTCTTATTCCACTCCTATTTCCTTTCTTTGATTTTATTTTAGCAATTAAAGCAAAAAATAAGAGTTCATTCATTCCTTCCTCCTTACCTATCACTACGATAGATCTATACGTAGGTGAGAAATTACCAACTTCCATGCCTTTATTCCTCTATTCATTTATTGTTGGCGAATCCTCTTATTTGCTTCCCTTTTGGTCTCTATTTTAGAATAAGCAGGACTATAAGTTATTAAACGACCACCTTTCTCTTCGTACAGGGTTACACCTCATAATTTTTCGAATTTAATCTCACCATCACACACATGTGACACACACTTGTACCAACAACTTACCATTATCTTCTACTCCCTTTCATATCCCCATCACTGATGCTTTTTTTGAAGTCTCATACATATTTGCATGCATCACTGCCTCTCCCTCACTATCCAATCATCCAACATTCTCTTCTCTTCTCCTTCATTCCCCATTCCTGCCTCCCTGCCTCCACTTCATTCACACAGACAAACGCTCGCCTCCATTCCCCATTTCATTTTTTAATTTATCGCCGTAGAGGTCATGCCCTTCTCTTTTTTTCTTTGCTCTTTCTTTTTTTTCATTTATTCATCCATTCACCGCAGACGTCTTCAACCTCCCTCTTCTTCTTTTGCCACTTCTATTCCTTCCCCCTTTATTGTCACAAATATGCAAGCACACACTCGCACCAGCTAGCAACAAAATTAAGTCCTCCTCTTCAACAGGGAGGAAATCAGGACTGGCAGCCAGACAGGTCCTACTCAAACCTATCCCCTGCCAATGCGATCTATGCCGCAATCTCTACGTGCATCGCAGCTACTACGACAAGGATGTCCATCCATCCAAAATACGCATAGCCCCATTAGTTTTCTGATCGACTAACCAGCCTGACGAATGCATTCAAAATACTGGCAAGCAGTAAGTTATGTGCAAACATAGATTCCTAGCTACGAACAGTTTCAGGGATCCTTTTGTGATTATGGCAGTGTCGAACTCCAGCACTCGTCTCATTTGCCATCACCAGACCAGACCAGGTCTTCTCCACCTAGGCAGGTGGAATACTGCTACTGAGAAGATATTGAGTAAAAGCACAACTCTGACAAAATTATTGCCTTCTTTTATGAATTTGCGTTAAATATTTCATATGACACGCTCAAACAAACTTGCGGTTGAACGTGGTGACTGCTAGTACAGGACTTTACGTGGTTGGCTCAATTTAGCCTATCGACACGCAACTCGCCTGGTGCGCACTCCCACCCTTCACCGGCTTTTGGTTAATGCCACCCTGTAGGAAAGGAAAAGTTGTTGTTCAATACCTTGTTGTCTTGCTAATTTTAAAGGGAAAGGGCAGAAGGAAAAAGATTATTCAAAGACGCCCGCACCAACGCATTGTGTGTTTCCTTTGGTCTCTGCTTCGATACACTCAAATCGCACGATTTATTACCGCGAGATGCATCTTTTGTAAACTATTAGCAGTTGAATTTAAAAAAAAGGAAAAGGTGAATTAAGAAAGAGAAAAATAGGAAGAAAAAAGAAGGTAACATGATAAAAAGAGGCAAAAAAGGAAACGATGAAAAGAGATTGGGAAGAAAGGGCCTTTATTAATGTCAGTAAAAAGCCAGGTCTCATCCCGCTCTTCTGATTGTTCAAGTAGTCACTTAGAAAATCTCTCTGGAAAAAAACAGGAATTGTGAGTCCAAGTCTAGCTACCCTGCTCAACCGCACAGGTTCTAGCTTGAGACTAAATTGAATAATCTGATCCCTTTCTTAGAGTCGTCTATACAACAGTAACCCATCTCGCATCCATCTAGACGCATACCACCTCCTTCGCAAGAAGAATTAAACTGCCTGGATGAAGGACTGATTGCAAGAACAGCAAATACCAGCTATTTTCGAGCCATCTGCGAAGAACGAATAAATTCAGCAGTCTAAAGTAGTGTATTGATCAAAATATGTGTCAAGCATTCGTGGTGTGGGGCACAACTAGTATTGAATGGCAATGGTTGTGGAAGGGTTGTGCACTCACACTACTCACGTAGGCTTTATCGCCTTCATGCACCCCCACGCCGTTAGTAGGCGCATTATATTGTTGATCGCACTCTCTCTACGATATAAAATGCAATTTACTCACATACAAGATATTCCAAGTCCTCCGGATAATTCCGTGGTCACCGATATGTGACGCCCGGGGAGTGTGGGCCATTTCACCAAAATAGTGTCCCACATTAATGATGCTCAGCATTGCAACTAGCCGTTTTTACAACAAAACAAACGTATACTGCCACTACCTGAGAGGCTAACATTGCTTTTGTAGTTTCCCAACTTGCCCATGGTTGGTTCAACCAAAAATTGTACTCCGAATTCTAAATACTTGGTGTTGCCGGTGCTTCGTATGTACCCTCAGAGGACTTAGAAAAGACAGCACGGTTTCTTACACCTTACCGTGCCAATGAATAAACTCATTAGGTCTGCTGCTCAGTAAAAGGTTGGCTATTCTGGTGGATAGTTCAGCTGGTCATCTATTTAACAATTTACCCGCCAGCTCATTTGAAATGACAATCTGGCCATCAAATGTGAACCAGGCATTACCAACATGCGTCATATTTTACTGATAATTATACGTGGAGAATATGATTGCGCAATGAAGTGGTAGACTATCGCACTCCCAACTCGCACTTAAGCCGCCAATGATCATGCTCTCTTAATTATGTGATGCCATGGTGGCAAGATGGTGTACGGACTCAAAAATTAATTGCGAATGGAACATACAACACTTACATGGGCAGCTGAGCCAGGTACATGTTAAAATATTTGACGCCTCAGGATAAAGAAACTGGTGAAACCTCATTCAGAGGCTCGTCAGGTTTCTGCTAAGGGTAGGTCACCCTGCTTAGCGTTGATTTACCAGCCTTATGGTAATTAAACTTACCCATGACCTTAGTGATTACAGAAGGAAGCGGAAAGTACAAGAGACTAACACGGTTAGGCCATCTTTTGTTAATCAGTTGGTTTTAGACGCAGATTATTTAAAGGAGTAGAAAAGTAAGGGTAAAAATAGCAATTGTTCACGAAACTATGCACCACATTTCGCATCTCACTAACGCTCACAGGGGTTGAGGTTAGCTTTGGCCTTGATTTGAAATCCGGTTATGATTGCGACTGCTGATCATAACTCGTAACGCTCGCCGATCTCAAGTTAAAGCCCTCTCATTTGCAAAACATGTAAGGAGCGTAAAGCTAGTCTCCAGGTGGCAAATTCAAAGTTATCCAATTTTTTAATCTACATTCCTTAGTCCTCAACGTGAACTCAGGATGTAAACTGACCATTGTAAAGCGGTGAGTCAATTCACAATTCAAATTCGATGTTGGGAGGTAAACAGCTAGAGCTGAGGCAGGAAAAGTGAGTCTTGGTGTCTGCGAGTGCACGCCTCTAGATGCCACGCATGTAGCCATGCCATCTGCAGAAAAACAAACGAAGTCAGAAATGCCTAGTTCAAAACAAGCATTCTTTCTGACCGACTGCTTAAGTCATATGATGTCAGCAAACAAACTTTGATGTGTTAAACATGCATTTGAAAATTATTAGTACCTAAGAAATTCGCATTCTCGTACCCATTGATTCAATGTTTAGAAAGACGCATCATCATAGTCCACGAATGGGCGGACTAATATATTACTTAAGGCCTCATAATTCCAAATTACTCCTATTTTTTCCCAATTCACCTAATACAGTGATAAGAAGAAAAGGTCTTTTTAAGCGTCATTGTATGGCACTAATTTCGAGGCTTTTAAGCCCTTTGTCAAATGCGCCATAGACCAACTAATCATGAACATGCTAGAGCCCATAAAGCTAAACTTCTTCTCCGTATGACATGGAGACGGGTCCACTGCACCATCTCTACTAAATTGATCGTCCATTTGATTTGCCACTTTTGCAGTCCAAGTTCGAGAGGAGATCCAACGTTTGCTACATCGAGCCTGTCACAGCAAGCGTTTGTTTTGGCGTGATACCATCGGCTACGGCATTCAGGTGTCGACAATCCCCATGTTCCAAATCCGGATAATCAAGATATAAAACAACACAGTCGTAATCGCTCAGATGCATCCTATCTCTTCCTTCTCCACCTTCTTCGAACCATTCACTCCTGTCCAGTGCGGTGCCACCTGCTGTCATTGAGAATGAATCCTACTGGTTTAAAAAGTTGGGAACATCCGTAGACACATCCAAAGAGAGACAAGTGGATAAAGAGGAACGTAGTACTAGCAAGTCGCATTTGTAGCGCTTTCGTGCAGCGACATAACGTGGTGATCAGACAGCTAATCGGAGCTTTTGCATTTGCGGGAAATGCTCTCGACGCGAGGACACGGAATAAATCATCTGTGCTATCGTAGTAGTATTCTGCATGATCGAAACGATGAAAGTTTCCCCCCGCAGTCGTAGAGAAAAGCATATAGCAGAGGTATGCATCTAGCCATTTCATGTCCTTTGCGCTGTGGTGGATACTAAGTGTTTGACTGGGAAGGTCATGATCAAGTCGTTCATTTGTTGATTCCTCCTAAAGAAGAACTTTAATGGTCAATTTCAGGAACTTTCGTGGAGGATATGGAAGTAACTGGGATTTAATAAAGTCACGCAACGGACGAAAATTTAAGCAAACCCACCTGAAACATTGCCTCTCAAATATGCTATAAACTATCCAAAATGAAGTTTCTTTAATGGAACAAGTGATCATCATCACCCAGTTCTAATCACTTCTCACATCCAGACAATCAGCAAAGCCCAACGACCAACTAAGATTCTCAGGTGCCACTCAGATCTGCTTGGAAGGAAGTGTGCAAATCCTAGCAGCGCATTCCTGTAATATACGATGACATTGTGTTGACTTACTCACCACCAATGGAAAACCCGCCAGAAGTTAGAATGTAGTTTTTAAGCGTAAAACATTAAATTATTAAGGTGCCCTGTGACGTAACGCGACGTGGGCAGGTATACATGCACATCTTCAGGATGTTGGCTAAATTAATACAAATTGTAAAGTATGTGCCTTTGCTTTGTTTAAGGAAACAGCTTGCCTACAATTTAGTTAGAGCCTAAAAATTTGTCGGTGCGAGTTTAGATCCCTCCGGCAGGAAGGGTTCCCGAACCAACTTATCCTTCCTTCATTTCCTTTTACAACTATGCACGTCACACGGCAATGCAAGAAAATTCTTATGAAAGGTTTTTTTAATAGTGATAAGGACTTCGAGCTTTGTATTAGGTTGCCTTTATTTTTTTTACTTATTAGATTATATTTTTAGGCGCGGCTAGCTTAAAATAGCAATCGTTCCTCTGTTGCCTCGATTTGATGCCCATTGGAGGAGCAGGGACGCAAAGGAGGGTCAATGCTGCCTTTCTAGAAGCAAATAATTCAGTATTGTGATGACAACCTCAAGGCATTGCCATTTATCATTTTGACTGACTCGTAATTTTGCCTCAATATGCCATTTGCTATTTTGCAGCGCCTCAAGGCTATTGTTCTAAACGACATTTTTCGCATCAAGCATCCTACTTACTTGTAATCAGAACTCCTTATCAAAGCATCTCGTGGTTCGATTCCATAAATTTCTTTTCAAAGTCGTTCACTTATGATGCTGGACCCTCGTTGATAGCAACAGACAGAGCAACGATGACACTGTGAGCGGGAAGGCATACGAGGGAGTAATGAATGCAACCGCATACGTGGTTGTAATGTTGGTTACAGGTTACTCCTCTTCATGGCATTCGTCTTGGTCCGAGACGGATCCAAGGCAGTTTAATCGGTCTCCATCAAACGTGGCACCATGCTTAATGAGCATAATGGCGGGTCAAATGTGAGTAGTTTATCGTACTAAGCAGGTTTTAAAAATAATATGGTGATTTTAGCTTAACCCTGGAACAATTAGCTGGTTGATTGACGTGGATGTGTAGGCTAAGAGATGCTGATGTATTGCTTATTGCTCATGTAGTGCATAGTGAAACAGAAGAAAAGCAAGTTTGCCTGGGGGAGAAGACAAATGTGTTGGGTGATAGAGAGGCAGGCAGCGGTCTAGAGAAAAATCTGAGGCATTTTCGCTGCTAGCTAGTCAGCTCTTTGGCCGACGTGCGTGTGCACCTTCATAGTCTCACTTCAACTCGTATTAATATGGGAAATGCAATGTTGTGGGAGCGTACCAAGCTCTCTATTTACAGTGAACACGTGCATGCGGGATTCGACAAGCACTGAATTGTTGAGAGAAGCCAACGTCGAAATGGGATTCAAAGTTTACCAGCAAATGTATTATCACACATTGGATTACGCGGTAATTAAACAAATGGTTTAATTTCAGTGACTGAAGACATGATCAACTGAGGTCTAGAACCGCCCATGTGCTTTCAACCTTGCATCACTTCAACATTGGCTGTAATGTATACTGCCTAGGCATGCTTAAACTTATTAAACCGAGAACAAAATCATCGAACAATCACCCGAATCAGTGATGGTGGTTCCCTTGCCTTGAGCATTCACACTGATCACAAGCAGTCATCACTGTCCAACAGCAAAATGGATTACTTACTTTAATGATGGAACCGCCTCTTCGCGACGTCAAGTCTGCCTATAGTTCACATGGGCGTGAGGATGGTGAAGTCGTGGCCACTCTTCCGTCAAAAAGTCAGGCTGTAGCACTTGCTCCCTTATAAATAGCATGGCCTTGTGAGGTGATATTGCTATACCCAAATTCAATCCCACACAATGGACGGAATGCTTAAGAGTAAGGAATGGAAAATGCCATTTTGAATTTATCCAATTTATCAACTTGTAGACTGCCTTAAGTGCAGTGTTAATCACGGACGCATTAATGTCGATAATGCATAGGTGACAATGCGCTTAGCAGAAAGCGGTCAGTGTAGTCTGCGCACTGCTAATGTCCAATAAGTATGAAGTGAACCAGTTCAGATCCCATGAATAAATCAGCGCTGGCAAAGTGATTAAAAGTGCACGGCATGATGGGAAATGCATGAACCAGCTTTTAATGCGTGGTGATGGGGCACTCAGGAGAAGTTCAGACAATATCGCATTCTTCAGTAACTATTGTTAACGCGACGATCCTATTCTCAGCGCATCTTCCACACGAAACTTACAATTATCAAACCCTTATTATTTGTAAGCTTCCAAGCTCTGACTTGCATAGAACATTCATCATTTGTTAACTAAACTGGTGGCTTTGGTAGCAGGATAAGAACAGACAAAAAGGCAGCTTGTAAATTAAATTCAAGTACTCAATCCTAACCAACTCACTTGCTTGGCTAACATTCCCGATCCAACTGCGTCAAGGATGATGGAGTGTTTAAGACCGCTAGGAATTTGATACATTGACGTCTTCACAGATGTCTCATTGCGAATTACCTCTTTCGCCAGAGCTAACGCACCGTTTTGGCAGTTGGGATTTAACTGTCGCTAACAAGACTAAAGGCGGCAAAACTGGCTTAGCTACAGATGCATTTACAATCAAAATCTCAAAAAATGCTAAATCGGCCCAGTTAGGTGTTTTGAAGAAAACACAAGCGACTCTACCCATGTTAATAATTACTCACTTCTATTTAAGGATCAAACCTGTAGAGCCTTTGCGTAAAAGGCACAATACACGCACCGATTTGATAGCATAAAGTTGGCCAGGTCTCCCTCCCACGAAATGCGTTGGCATTTTGTTGGCAAGGTTAAATATACCTTCATACTTGCAAATACTTATTTGTTGATGTGTACTTAATAATTTTATGGTAGCAAAACGTCACGTAATTTCTCAAGCCAAACTAATTAAGCTCCAGTCGACAGAATTAAGTTGTTAATTAATTTGCTAAAGTTTTGCATAAATTTAGCTGAACTGTTTACACTCTCCCTGCGGTTAACACGCCTTATTAAATAAGCAAAGCACGCACTTTTGCTTCAGAGTTGTTCTTCTTCCATCAGCCTGAATTGAAGCCAAAATCATCATTGCCCATGGAGTACCGAGATTACGTCCCATCAAGAATTACCAAACCAATGGTGTGGCGCCCCTTGCCAGTCTTCACTCATCACCACCCAATTCTTTCTAATTCCCCTTTTCCATCTCCACCGATTCCATTGAAGAAGTCGTTCACGCCATGGAGCAAATAAGGTACTCCGACTGTATTGTTGTATTGCTGTATTGCTGCATAGATCATTTGTCTTTACTGAATTAATTGAATGCACAGGCATTGGTCACAACATTTCACTGAATCAACGCAGTCAAATTTGGCATGCTGCAATGCTTCATTGTCAACGCATCGACAATGGCAAGATAGCCAATCGACGCATTTAAGTCTGGTTAAGAAAAGTTGGCTTAATCTTCTGCATTCACCCATGTTATCTCTCAGTGTGTCATGGCAACTATTAGTTCTACTGATTTATCAATAAACAAGCATTGCATCAACGATTTTAAGGCTTCAAATGAGGTTGTGGAAGCTGGCTCTGCAACGTGGTCAGTAAAAATGGGCACCAGTTTCCATGCGTAAGTACTAAAATATAAATGCATTTGTCAGACTAATGGACAGGACTGCTTGCCACCAAGTCTATCTAATGCAGCTCAAATCGACAACATTGGGGAGAATGCAAGCCATGCAGTTGTAAAATGGAGGCACGCAAGGCTAGCTTCCGTCCTTACAATTCAGTAAATCGAATGACTACCACTGTATTTCTTTTACGAAAACGGAAGGCTTACATACACTGGGTAGTATAAGTGCACATCCCTTCCACAACCATTACCTTTCAATACCAATAGCAATACTGAACCACGTCACGAATGCATGACACAACTTTCGACCAATGCACCGCTTTAACCTTTGTTCCATTCATTCATTCCTTGCAGGTGGCGTATAATTCGCCAGCATTTCTGTTCCTGCAATCAGTCCTCTATCCAGACAGTTTAATTCTTTTTTTGCAAAAGGAGGCGATACGCGTCTAGGTGGATGCGAGATGAGCTACTGTTGTATAACTGACTCCATGGAAGGAATCAGACTTTTAAATTTAGTCTCAGTATAGTGCCGCTTGCAAACATTTCGAATAGGTTAATATTGGGATAGCAATGTGTACGAACCTATGTAGATAAGAAGGGTAGCTAGACTTGGACCCACAAGCTCAACTTTTTGGCCAGAGAGATTTTGTGGATGACCACTCATAATATCAGAAGAGCGTAATGGGACCTGACTTATCACTGACATTAGTTGAGGCTCTTTCTTCCCTCTCTCTTCATCATTCCTCCTTTCTTGCCTCTCTTTATCGTCTCGACTTCTTTTTGTCTGCCTTCTCTTCTCCTACTCTCTCTCTTCACTACCTTACCTTCAAATACTTATAGCCCACTAGTAGATGCCTCTCTTGGCAATAAATTGCATGCGATTTGAGCGTATCAAAGCAGAGGGTAAAAGAAACACATAATGCGTTGGTGCAAGAGTTTTTGAACAAGTTTTTCCCTTTTGCTCTTCTTTTTAAAAAAGCAAGACAACGAGGTATTGAACAATCACCCTTCTCTTCCTGCAGGGTGGTACCATCCAAAAGCCGGTGAAAGGTAGGAGTGCGCACCAGGCGGGTTGCGTGTCGATTGGCAAAATTGCACCGACCATGCAGAGTCCTGCATCAGCAGGCACCACATACAAATGCAAGTGTGTTTGAGTGTGTCGTGTGAGAGATTTCATGCAAATGTACAAGTGTATGCAATATCTTGACAGAATTGTGCGCTTACTAAATGTCTTGTCGGTAGCGGCATTCCACCTGCCTAGGTGGAGAAGACCTGGTGGTGGGTATATCATGTGTCCAGCGCTGCTGCCGCTACTACTGCTAAAAGCGCTTTAGCAGTCATAGAGCCTGCCTTTGATTGTGAGAAATATTCTAGATTATTTTCCCATCCTCCTCCTCTTCCTCTCATCTTTTCAGCCACTCTGCTTGCGCATGCGAAATTGGCTTGTCATCCGCTTGCACCTCCACCCCTGATGCCCCCATCGATTGACTTTGAATGCTGTCATCACAGAGTCACATGGCGAGTGGGCGGGTGCGAGAGTCTTGTGTAAGATTAAAAGCTGTTCCAGTGTAAGTGTAGGCCCAAGTGATCAGTGCACTTCGGCCGTTCCCTGCCCCTTTTACCCCTTCCTGCACTGTTGGCTTGCATGCCCTCGTCCCCTCCTCTCTTGGCGGGCTCACCAACCGCACCCTAGTCACATGATGATGTCTCGACGGTCTTTGTGTACTTTTTGTGTTGAGTCACCTCACCAGCATCGTCTAAGCTATTTACAGCCTCAATTTCCTAACATAAAACCACAACCTTAACTGTCCTCCATCAACGTTATTGCTTAAAATCTAAACAATAGTTTTGCTAACACTGATCCGTTGACAAGAAATACACGCCGTACGTAACAACAACAAATTTAGTTCCGATCAGGAAAGTGGAAACCGTTCAAGATTAATTAGGAAGAGAGCCGAAGTCGGAGAAATATCGAACACTGGCATGCCTAGTACAGCTACCAGTCTCTCCAGAAAAGCCAACTCAGGTGTCGCATTTGGGAGCAAAAGCTCCTTTCAGCCTCGGAATCAGTGACTGCACTCGTAACTCCACCTTCTGCTACTAGGTTGCCCCAATTATAACGATGAATGGGACTGATGGAGGACACGATCGTAGCGAAAGGCTCCGCGTCCTCCCAGTTCTACACTTCGACGACAATCGCGGGGTCCCATTCTGTAAAAGGGGTAGGCAACATCCACTAAGTGGTCATCATGCAGATGGCGCGCACAAACACATCACCTCCCACTGAACTTAAGCTCGTCATGGTATGGTTTTGTCTCCCTGCAGAGTGATGACGATGTCACGTTGCTTGGTGTATGTAGGTTCAATCTTATCACGAAAACGCGCACGCATTGACAAACACCTATTCCAGAAAGAGAACGAGTAAGTGTACTCCTTCATTGCAACGACAGCCTCACAAAAATAATAAAAATGGATGCACAAGATTCCAACTACCAACTCACTTTTGATGTCAAACGATTTCCACCTTTTTCTGAAATGACATCCAGTCGACAGTTTTCCGGCACATTTACACATTGACTAGACTGTAAAAGTGCAGGGACGTTAAAACGATTCGTATTCAGCGCTAACTTGAGTTAGGCAAGTAAAGATGCTCTTTTTTATGATCGTTGGCCCTCACTATACTACACTAAATCAGAGGCAAAATTAAGCTTTAACAAGCCCTGAAGGCCAGTGTTGTCACAATCAAAATTTTGAAACAAGTGAGACATGCAAACTGGTGTCATTATTTAAATTACGCCTACTTTTATTTTATGATTCTCGTTATGATATTTTCACTTATTCTAGTTAAGGGATTCAAATTGTTTGAATTTTCGATCCCTAAATTCTTCTTAAAAGCCGACAAGAATAAAAGACCTCCTTGAGTACTAGGTTATAGAGGTATTTGAGTCGCCCTTGGAAGCTTTGTAAGCGCCCTAGCATTGCCGAACCATTTAGATACTCGTTTCTTTTCTCAGTGGAGGCAGATCCCTATTCGCATGCGAATCAGCCTCCAAACGTCAAGCAATTTTAATCTAAAAGCGATGATGTTTCCTTCCTGCTGTATTTTGCATCGATCTTTAAAATTAGCAGTTATTGTCACCTTAAATGAGCAACCACCTAACTGTGTCACATATATGTGACATGGGTCATTTATTAGACAATAAAGATTGGTAAAGCTGGGTTGTGCCACAGAAACATTAAATAAAACGAACAGGAATAACCAAAGCCGTGGCATATTTATAGCATTGGCAACATTTTCCGGAACCCAGCCAGCGATGTAACCGCTGTGGAATGGTCGCTGTGAGGCACACCTTTGTATACGAAAGCGGAATCACTTGTTCCTCTGCAGATTAGGGTTTTGGCTTGATGGCACGACCTAAAGACGAGACCGGTGGGTATTTGCCGTCTCTATGCCTCAAAGGGACCGGTCACGAACTTTACAGCGATCCACTGTATTTCTCCTGCAATGCATTTTTGCAGTTAATAGAAATTCACATCCTTATGACTTCACTTCTTAAAGGATAAGCTCTGTGATGGATTTAATAAGACGACCGCAACACGACTTTATGCAAACAAATGATCTTGAATGACCCAACTCTTTTCAAATAAAAGTAGTAGAGATTCGAACAAAATTCTACCATTTCCTACTTCACCCATCTAGTGAGTCTGCACAATTATGACCGGCGCAACATACCTTAACCGTGGCAAGCATTGCAGTAGCTTGTAATCGGTGCTCTCTATTAGCCCCTGTTCTGATGTAGGCCCAAAAGCATCATTTATTTTAATCTGTCACCTCTTACTACTCGTTTTTCTCAATAGCTGACACTAAGAGCCCTAGAGATTTGCAAGTGAGGACGGCGTGCAATGCGGTTTCGCCCTATATCGACGTATCAACATAGCATTAGCTACAAATGTGCGCCTTTTCAAGGCATTTCATTTGTCCTCCATCAGATGCGGACGTACTTACTTCGACCACAGGGCAGTGTAATATGTGGCCGGTGTATGACGCATTTTTATCAAGGTCTCAGAAGTGTAGCAATTTTTAGTCTAAACTTGGAACGACCTCAAGCATAGATCGCGTAAACAGATGGCGCAAATGAAAGACGCGTGTACTAGCCATAGATTCGGCAACCCACTGCTGGAGTGACATCGATGCTGTCGAACCGATTGTAGCATGTTTTCCCATGTGTAAAAGTGTTCATCTCGTCGAGATTCGTGCATCGCATTCGCTTTATATTAGTGCTCGTTTTCAGTCCACATTCTGACATTAATCCACATAACACTTATTAGGTGAATTTATTGACCCATGCTATTTGTTTCTTGTCAACAGGAAGCGTTCGGACCCTTTGAGGTTTGTGGGTAAGGATGGCATGGAAAGGAATTACAATACGGCTGCAAGCCCAGTTGCAGTTTTGTCATCGGTTTACGCACCAACATGACGTCGGCTACAATTAGATGCGATTCCAAAGCATTTTAATCAGCTCCCAACGGATGTGGGAGCATTCGCGTTGATCACAGCACTAAATGGAACATTGCAGACACATGGCGCATCACCATCGAAGTCTCGTAACTACTGCGATTCATAGCCTAAAACTGGAACGACCCCAAAAACAAAAGCTAAGCTAGGTGATGCGAATGAGGGGCACAGACACTGGCGATGGGTTGAAGGACTGGCTGCTAGAATGATGCAATCCTTGTGCTTCGCCAATTGACTAAGTTTGGAAGGAGGTTCGCATGAAAAGGTAACCCGCTCGATAACAGGACCGGCAGTCCACAAAAGAAGAAACTACAACATTTTCTGTGCGATTTAGCTAAAAACCTTGAATGGGGTGCGCGTGCAGCCCTACAGACTCACTTCTACTTGTATTGGTATCAGCAACCAAATGTCGTGTTAACTGCTATTGGATTGGTGAGCAAAAATGCAGTTGAATTGCAAGTTGATGTGCAAATCCCTGTTTGGCAGTTAAGCATTTCTACAGATGTTAAATGTGGCTGTTCGCCAGTGCATACAGCACGTTCCAAAACCCATATCCTTCCTTCTTTTACACTTTCAAAACTAGAGCACTACACCATTGATTGTCACAACCATTTAGAGTCGCTAACAATTTTTAGCAGGCATCCACTATGCTACTCAGCAAAACTTTGCATGAAGATCATGAGCGTGGTGGTATCATTGTCAGCTATCTAAAACTGATTGTTTTTGCGTGTCACCCATGTGCGACGTGCGAGTTCAAGTGGGAAAACAAGGTTATAACATGTGGTTCTGGCAGAGCATATGCCAATTTTGGATTGCTGTTGAAACAAATTTGTTAAGACCTAAAGCAAAAAGTGGAAATCCTACTCTCATTCTTCATAAACAGCACCATCACTCAGTAGAATCCTGCTGGAGTGGTCCGCTTCCTTTACGCACATCCTCGTTTTTGACTTGACATTTTGATCAAACTGAACTAACAAGGAGAATACAGGGTCGGCTGAAATCATTTAATTGGCAGAATGATGGATGGCTGGATGGACGGCTGCAATAGCGGCGTTTAGATGACACTCGGAAAATCTCGCCCTTCTCACTTTGGGTGGGACCCTCGTGCGGCCCTTGAATATTTTAGGCCCTTACGGATCTAAAAGAACTTTATCTTGTAGACTGAGTCCTTTAATTCTAAGGCACGCCACTCCATATACATGATCATTTAACCACTCCTTCTTCTATTTGTAGAACCAGTAATTTGCAGAAGGCGTACTCAGATGATCCGTCATGCATGTTTCGCATTAGCCTTGTGTTAGCCGATCAAAGATGTGTTGATGTGGATAATGGATGGCAGTGAGACCTTCCGCTTAGCCACATGCATTCCACACACCCTCTTTGCAGGGACTCTGTAAAGTCCATGGCCAAAGCCTTTGAGGCACAGGGGAGCTGTGTCCACTGATCTCGTCCGCAGCCGTTCCAATAGGGCGTAAACACAAGCTGCAGAGAAACATGTGACCTCGCATTTGTATAAGAAAGTATGCTTCCCTGCGACCACACCACAGTCACTACACCGCAAACTAGGACTTCGTTCGCTCATCTTGAGCTGTTGTCATGCGTCTGCGTGACTGATTGTTCTTGCTTGATAAATGGTCAATGTCGCACAAATGCGATGTAACGGAGTAATTGTCCATTGTAAGTGAAAACAACCGCTAACCTTAAAAAGCAATTCAAATTTTGGCAAAAAGTCATTGCTCATTTATTGAAACAAAATGCTTGATACTTGGAGGTTGATGCGTTTGCAAATATGGTTCTGCCCCACCGCGAACAGAAGCGCAAGTACCCAAATGGTTACAAGGTTTCAAACACGATTAGAATGCCTCCGTAAGCTAAAATTTAAATGGACTTTATTTAGGAATGACAGCTTTTTGAAAGGTCAGAGATATTGCCAATGTACGTCATTAAGTTTACTCTCTTCCTTTGTCAGCTGTCAACCACCAAGGCACCCGCTGAGACTCGTTTCGCCTACTCCTCTGTGTAGTGTTATGGGTATCTGCTTGGGCATAGTGAGGACCCTACCATTCAAAAATATGCTAAATCGAATCAGTCAGTGATGCCGAATTCTAGTAATCGACTTTGTAAGGCTTGAACCACCACGCGAATATCATTTAAGGTGAATAAAGGTGGTGACTTTGATGCGGATTATAGTCGCCTCCTCAGGCAACTCTTCTACTTCTACCACGATTTTAACAACACATTACTTTGCCAACAGCTGTTCACCACCAATCGAGTGCTTGGAATTTTCTCATTCCTTGTTCTAAATTAACGTGATTTTAGTTAAGCAAAGGTGTGTTGGTGCGAAAAATAGACGTCAGTGCGACCTCCCATCAAGCCCTTTTCGCTTCACCCACCCTCTCTGTAGATCCACTTCAAAGATCATAACCGATTTCTCTAAGGCACAGAATAGCTAAGTGCTCACTGGACTTGACTTCTAGTTGTGTCACTGACGCCAAAGTGCAGCCAGCAGCGAGTTAGGTGATCTCGCATTCGAATGCCGAGGTGTGCCTTTCAGTAACGAGTCCACGGCTGCCAAATCGCAAGTTGGGTTCAGACTACTGCCACTAATTCAATAAACTCACCACATCCATGTTTGCTTATGTTAATCTCATTTGATGCGTCAGAGGTTAAAGTCGGCACAACTGGTCGTCATTGCCTAATGAATGACCCATGTCACACATATGCGACGCAACGGAATGATTGCACATTTTAAGTAACAACAGCCCCTAGCATTGAAAATCGTTTAGTCTTACAGCAACAAAAAGGCATTACTTTTATTTTGTTAAAATCGCCTGCTGCTTAGAAGCTAACGTGTTTGCAAATGCTGATTTGCATTGTTTATGTGGAAAAGTTTAATGCCAAACAATTTGCCTAATCAGAGATAAAGCACGGCGAACGAACGATGGTGAGTCAAAAATCCTTGTAAGTGGCTCCTTTGTTAGTCACAGTTGTTATCCAAATGCAAGCCTGTAGATCGAACTTCGTAAAGACGTAAGCGTCGGACCGTTGAATTGCGTTTCGAAACAAACTATTCAAAATCCGATTAACGCGTAGATCCCAGGCAACGCCGCACATACCGGATCTAGGAAGCAAAGCCGCTTCTTCTTCTCCTCTGCCAAGAACCCGATCATTTGGTGTTAAAATACGAGCTCCATTCTCTCCTCCATTGCTTCACCCATCCCCGTTGTAGGCATTTGACCTCGAATGAGAATCGCATGGGCAGCATGTGGTCCCTCTATAGTGCTAAAATGGCACTGGGTGTCAAAGCAAGCTCCATCTCCATGGTGCCGCGCATTCGTGATTTCACTGAGGACATTAAAGCGCATCCAAGCCATCTCTGAAGTCAATGAAAGCCGCGAGTCTGTCAGCGCATTCCATATTGACACACACAGAAGATGGAGCACTATCAGCCTAGGTATGCGTCTAGTCTTGGGGTAGAGGAGAGGCTTAAGTGGAAATACCTGCCCGATCGAAACCCCACTTGCCCTGCCTTCTCTCGCTGACAACCTGCTTCTCCCACTATTTGGACTACTGAACATATCGGACAAGCCCACCCATCCAAGTGTTCAAATCATATTGAGCGAAAAGTCGTCCAATCGATTACGACAGCATTCGCCGCTCACAACCACACAGCCACTGAGAAACAATGGTTCAGCGCCCACCGCCTTCTTGCAGAAAGCCAGGGCATGCTCGCTCTGCAAGTCTACTACTCTAACCACAGTGAAGGACTGTGACACGATAGGTTAAGTGTGTCCATTGAAGTGGATAGCATTTACTGATGGAACGTGCATAATGCAGTGCCCAAGAAGACGCAGTTGGATGAAAACACTTCTATTAGGGAAGAGAGAGGATAGGAGAGGGGAAGGCTTGGTGTAAGTACATGGAGAAATTGGGGGTGGGTAGGGCAGAAGTCCTTAAAATGCTCAGTGTCTAATGTTAAGAACTGCGCAATTGCGACTCCCACAACCGCAGATCACCGGGTTCGGGGACCGCCTCATAGCACCACTTCTTTTGGTAAGTCTTTTTCCTCTGTGTAGGTGCAGGCAGCTAGATATCCTCAGCACATGGTTAGCTAATCGCCGCAACCATCTGTGACCGTTTGGACCACCTCCATGCACAATGTTGCTCATATTTTTATCGTCGCTGCTTTCATTCCACCACGATGTCTTCTTCAATCTGAAAAAGGGGAAAAAAAGAAAAGAAAGATAAGAGAGGATAGAATGCAGAGGCGGAAGAAGCAGGAGGCAGGTAACGCGAAATAGGTGGGTTAAGAAGTGAGAAGTTAAAACCAACCAACCTGCCAACAAACCAGACAACAAATGAATGGTCAAAGGAGAGCTTACTGGGCCCAGGATACAACTATCTACCTGGTCGTCTGCAAAGTCGCGTACGGAGAGGAAGATTGACCAACTGTGCCACCAGGCCTACACACACAAACACACGCGCGTACACATACAAGCAACACATGTTCTCACCTGTTTCCGTGCCACACTGATCACGACAACGATCTAGAAGGACAAAGGAAGTGGACAACGGTATGCACACACAGTGGGACAGACCGAACGAACAGAGTGGAGATGGATGAGCAGGGAGAGAAGTGCACCTTCTTACCCGTTAATATGGATCACCAGGTAGAGGGACTCTCCACAAGGTGGGAGATGAATGTGGAGAATGGGATGGGAAGGTGGGGTATGAGCCGAACTATGCAATACGAAGCGGGAAGTAGGTGAAAAGCACTAACCTTCGCTCTCAAGGGCATAACTGGTGGAGGAGAAGGAGTGGGATGAGGAGGAAGAGGTGGCAGAGCTGAGGCGGCATGGAATAAAACAAACTACAGAAAAGTAAAAAAAGATTGAAGATGGGAATGAAGGGGATACGGCAATGCTAGCTAAGTTAAAGCAAAATTCAGACATTGCTTAAACCTAGTGTAGTCTACTCTGGTGTAGTCTAGGACTCGTCTAGTCCATAGCAAAACTTCCCTCATCACCATCACCATTTAACATAGCTTGATGAGGAATAAAGGAAATGGAGAGAGGAATGGGACTTGCTTAAAGGGCGTTGGCAAATAATAGGGTTAGAGGAGGAGGAAGAGGAGAAGAGACTGTGGGTCCGGGAGAGGAGAACGTGACAGAAACGTGGGGTAGCCAGACGAGTGAGACTCCCTGGTGTCACTGAAATGGAAACATGAAGGACTGTAAGAAGATGATATGTAGGCATCACTCTTTCCTCCCTTTTCTCTGGTTTGAATAAATGAAGCGTAAGCACTAAGACATAATGCAAGACGCAGTGCTAAGGAGCACATGCAGTGAAGTGGAATGCAGACAAGAAGAAGAAGTGACTCACCGAAAATGGATTGAAGAGGGACATGCGAGAGGAGGAGGAGGCAAAAGGGTTTCCGCTCCACCATCTCGGAGACGTCACCGGACCTTGCTGCTGCGTGTGCACTTTTGTCCCTAATATATGCCAGGCAGAAGAGAAAGACCTCATTGCATGCAGCCTGCAGCTGCGTTAGCCTGATTCGACGTGACAAATGAGGAGGAGTTAAGGTTGATTTGAACGGTAGGTCATGAAGACGGCTACCTACCTATCCTCTTCATTCGAACCTTTCTCACTCTCTTCCACACCAGACCGTCATAATCAGACATACGTGGCTGCTCTATTCTACTCGTATTTGAATTAGTTCAGTACAGTCCGACCTAGTTAAGCCTAGTTTTGCCTAACGTGCTACACTGCTTCTGTTTCACTACACCTGCTCCTGCTTCTGCCCCTACTCCTGCTCTCGATTAGGCAATTCGCAATCGCGTGCGAGACAGACATAAGAAACGAGATGAGCAAAGCGGTACAAGGCATACCTGCATGAAAGAAAATGGCGACTTACCCCTAAAGGCTGTTATGGAGCTGACAAAGGTAACTTCGTGATGGATCTCCCTAATTCTGTGTCTACGTGAGTACTTGCTCCGCACCAGAGAAGACAAGGGTGGCGATTGTACCTCTCCGATGGAGGCGAAGTAACACGCTTGTTCAACTGAAGTAGACGGAGGAATGGGTAAATGAGGAGAAGAGAGGAGATGAGGAGCTGGGAGCAGAGGGGCAAGGATATTAGGGAAGAGGGCTGGCGAAATGTTATTACTGTATGTCTATGCGTAGTGCTGTAGACATTTCATCTTCATTTCCTTCGTTCTCGCTTCCCACTACCCCACAATACCTTCATCTACCCACTCCTATAACCATGCAGCTGATTGAAAAAAAAATAATCTACACACCTCTCCCTGAAGGCACGCTTTAAGCATTTAACCCCGGCTTTCTCTCTTGATATGTGAAATGCACTGGCATACTAGCGAGCACAATGTTGAATTAACGCATGCAAATCTAGTAGGGAAGAAAAGGGGCAAGATGGATTGGAGGAAGGAAGAGGAGGAGCAGAAGTAGACGCAGAGGAGGAGGAGGCGGAGAAAAGGATGATAGTACGACTTACCCCTAATTTCTGCGATTTCTACCTGCTTCGGTCCCTTGACGTATTTGCAACTTTTGGAAATGACGAGAGGAAGGAGAGCGGGCTGACGTCGGAGGCGAAAGTAGAGGAGGATGAGAAGGAAACTGAAGGCGAGGAGAACGAACCAACGCGTACGTATGCATTTCTGACAGTTGAGTGTGTGATTGACGTCTTCGCATTTGACATGTGCGTAGATTGATCTGCGGCACGTGTCACGTAGTGTCTAGCAGTGGCGTCTGCTGGTGTCGTCTTTGCACAACAGTCCTCAGTACAGGTTATTTCCTAGTAGCAGACGTCGCCTTCCCATGTGCTTCTCTGCTTTGGCTCAATAGCCATCACATCATAGCACACATGGAGGAGGAGCGGAAGAAAGAGAATTAGAAGGTTCACTAATACTAACGTTCTCAGAGAGGAGTACGTCGACTCAACAAATGCATTCATCTTCGGCTTTCCTTTTCTCACCCGGTATGCTTGATAAGTTAAAGGCCTGATTTAGAATGCAGCTGTCGTCGTGCCATCGTCCACGTCATCGAGAACACAGGAACGTGGTTCCTCACAGCTTCAAAGACGCCAGTGCTGCGGATCGCGCTGACCAGTATTGGTTGGTCAGACCACCGACCGACCGAATGCCACAGGCGAGACTGGAAAGGCAGACGATAAAATGCGAGTAGTGGAAGTTGAATGAAGGCTGTAGAGTACTATGCATAAAAGGAGGTACTTACGGATGTGTTTAATCACATCGTTGAATGATCAATGTGTTGTCGATAGAGTGTGACGAATGGGTGTTGAGACCCAGGATGCAATGGAAGTTAAAGGATGGGTGGTGGATGCTCCGTGGGCATTTAGATTTTGGAATCAGATTAGAGGACAGAGTGGAGCTGGCTGCAGGAGGCAATGTTGACGTCTCTTCACGGACCCTCTCCTGAGTCGAAGGGGTTAACAAATTGCAAAAGGCGAGTAGGGGGCCGGAAAGAGTTGGGATGGAAGTCATGATTGTAATGCCTTAGGCAGTGTGTCGCGAACAGCTTGAGAACACTTTGTAATTCCCACAACGGGCAACTACATCACGATAGGCAGTTCATTGACTGCTTTATTGATAAAAGTATTGATTTATTGGTCAGTCAGTCAACGATCAACGATACGCAGACAGAATTGGGCCGCCGATCATGGAAAACGCCATCAATCCGTTGCAGCCCTTCGATGCGGTCACCTCTGCCTTTCTTACACTTGTTCTGCTTCAATAAAACAGAACACGACAGGTTTCAAATGCACCAAAGTTATAAGTTGGAGGAACCCCCGCATTTGCTTTTGCTAGCACTTTTGAAGCAGTCAAATTTTCCGACGGATGAGATCTCGCGTCGACGCCTCCCATGGCAAGAAAGTAACACTCCCCACTTTGTGAAGTAGGGCTTCAGCAACAACAACGACGAGGTCGACACTTTAGTGTCACAGAGGGTCGAGCAGCAGCAGTGGGGCAAACGAAGAAGACAGGATCGATTTCCCCTCTACTACTCCTCATGCCCATCAGGTCACAAACGCCGCAACATCTCGCAGCAGCGGTAATACCAATAGTAGGAAGCAACAACGACGCAGCACCTACTCCTCCTCACTCTCCCTCCCAACCTCCTCCTCCTCCTCCTCTATTTCCTGCTGCGCCAACCGCCACTTCAACTCTGACAGTCATCTGCAAAGAAAGTCAAAATCCTATCAAACTAATAGACAAGTTAGCACCAAAAGCAGCCAGCAGCAGCAGCAATTGTTGGTAATTGTGATCAATGAAAGTCCACTACTACTGCCACTGTTACTGCTACAGCCTTCCACGCAGACACTTCTGAGTCGCCGAGATGCCGCCCTATTCCTCTGAGTAAGACAAACAAATAAACAGGTAAACAACCAGACATAAACTCATGTCGAAGCCGAACCCGCGTTCAAGAGATCAGTGAGGAGGGCTAACTACACTATATCATCGAGAACTGGAATTTTAGCTAACACGGTGGAAACTAATCCATGCTCATTCGAAGAACGACCAAAACAATCGTAATCAACAGATCAAAGTACTCTACAGCAGCATAGAAGTGCGTAGGAAGGGAACTGATAAGCAGATACCCATAAATAAATGGGTATCTATCAGTGAGCAAATAATGAATGAGCAGAAAGCTCTTAACAAAGTTAAAGGCCTATTCATCAAACTAAGCCTCATTACCCAAAACTCATACCTATTAAAGTAGCGAACCATTCAGAAACAACCAAAACGATCTCGATTATTCGCTAGAAATATTGCGCAGTCAAAACACCAATTCGAGCAGGTAGTACAAATGGAAAACAACGAGTCTTGACAGCAACTGCAGCTACTTCTTTAACGCTTTTTATAGTTAAGCAGTTTAAGGAGGCAGATAAACAGGTGTATATATCTATGCACGCAATAGGTTCTTAGTCGCAAGAAAATTTTCAATAAATGCCAAGCAGCTGGGTTGGTTATAACTCTCCTTAACTAAGTTACGCATCATTATTAGAGGTCAACCTTCAGTAAAGGAGCTAACCAGTTCTATAATTATCAAAACAATCGTAATTTATTGCCTGAAGTATTGTAGAGTGCAAAAATGCAGTTATAGTTGGAAAACAAAGCGTCCTAACGGTCACATAATGAAGCTTTTGTGTTTACTCTGGCAAGTAAAAGTAGAAAGGAAGCAAATCGGTATTAAAATGACCTAAAACCACAAATACTAAGCTCGTGACTAGCAAAGGACGTTGAATACCCACCTGACTGATAGGAAACAAGGATCCCTAAAATGCACACCACTTACGCGATCAATATACAAAACTAACCAATCACCTCAGTGTTTGCTTGATAAAACAAACAACCTTTAAATTTTTGTGTTTAATCCTTAGGTTTAAGGCTGCTGCTGGTGCTAAGATTTGTCTTCGGTGTTATATTTGAAGAGCAAACATATAAACAGAACAAATTACAAAGCATGCAGCGATGAGAAACTCAGCAGCGAATCGCAAGGATATTAAAACAAATGAAACTACTTATAAATAATGAAAAGACAAAGTCACGTTTTTTTTCAAAAAGGTAAAAGTTTTCTTGCTATTTATTTTTAGGTTTTAAGTTATATGGAGCGTGGTTTGTAGGTCAGGACAGGACGACAATTTGAACCTGGATGCGGAGCAGCGTGTTGGCTCCT
Source organism: Taenia hydatigena (assembly GCA_036345935.2). NCBI lineage: Eukaryota > Metazoa > Platyhelminthes > Cestoda > Cyclophyllidea > Taeniidae > Taenia > Taenia hydatigena. The sequence goes on along the minus strand of JADWOT020001434.1, from coordinate 33,477 downwards.
AAGGGCGCGATTTATCCCTGTTTTGAACTCGCCTGCAAGATCTTCCCGTACTTTCTCTCTTGTTTATTATGAAGATGTCGAAGCGTGTTTAGACGTTTTAATAGCATGGGTGGTAAGAGAGAGGAGGAGGAACGCTCTAGATCCGTTGCATAACATGACTGACGTTTAAACTTATAAAAGTCCATTTTTCGTTTCGATTCGCTGTAAATTTTTAACATTTGGCTTATAATCATGACTTTTCTTAACTTTATGTTTCGATTAACTACAACGCAAAGGACGGTTAAGGTTACGAACGAATAACTGGCTTGTGTGTTTTGTTCTACGTTTGCTTTTGCGTTTCTTTTAATTAGAGTTTGCCGATTCCTCAAAGGTTCTTATGCCCCGCTACTTCTTCCCTCACTTTTTGCTCTTTCTATCTTCCATTTATTCATTTATTCACTGCAAACATCTTCTTTTATTCTTTTCCTCTTTTACCGCTCCTAATTCCTCCTTCTTTACTCTCATGCACACGCACACCAGCTAGCAGCAAAATAAAGTTCCTTTATTCATGACAAGAAAACAAACAGGAGTCTCTGTTACTATTAAGCACTTAAGGATTTGTTACATAAACCATCCCTCTTAAGACGTGTCTCCGTACTCTGGAACGCCATGCATGAGGACCCCAAAGGACCAGACATTAGCATTAGCATTTGGCTGGTAGCTGCTCATTATTGCCTCTGGTGACAACCAACAAAAAGGGAAGCACCTGGAGGGCGATGAAGGAAACAGAAAGAAAGCAAATCATCAATTAACGCTTTAGATCGATAGAGGAGGCGTTTATCTAATGGGCACATAAAGACCGAATGAAACTAAACTTTGGTAAAGCCTCAACTAAAGCCAAGGATTTCTTACTCGAAGGTAGTGAGCGTCATGGAGCCACTCTCGTCTTTATCACGTTCGACACTCGTAAATCGCCCTCCATCACTTGCCTTATCTTTAGATACCTCTCAACCATTACAGCCATCCAATCAAACAAAATGCATGCAATCCTATTTTTGTTGACTGACTAATCTATCTATTATTGTAAAAATGCCTTCTCGAGGGTAAGTTACACATAACTTCAGTGGATTAAGGCAGAGGCCGAAGAACGTGCAATATGCGTTGATGCGAAGGTCTTTGCATAATCTTTTTCCCCTCAAGAAAGGCTTCAACATTTAAGCCCTTAAAACTCTACAACACTGCTACCCTCAACTAGCGTGTGAGACTAGGATAGAATATAATGAAGTTGCCCCTTCCCACTTCCTTCTCCGGTTTCAAGTCCTCTCAATGGGTTGCAGGAGCCGTTGCACATAGACGTGCCCTAACCAGACCCACCAGAAAGGTGAGAGGTCATGCTGAGAAAGAGAAAGGGAATCGAAAAAAAAAAGGATAAAAAGAATGCAGAAAAGACTGATACGATCTGTCGTCAATATGAGGTGGAATTCAGGATACCGAGTGTTACTAATATGAAGTTATCGCTGCAAGATGTTTCGCTCATGCAAAGCTTTAGCATCTTAGCTACAAACTGTTTCAGGGATCTTTTTGAGATTATGACAGTAGCGAACGATGGTATTCGTTTTATTTGCCATCACCAGGTCAACCGGTTCCTCTTTTTTACTTAGGCAAGAGGAATGGTGCCACTGGCATGATATTGAGTAAAAGCACAATCTGACAAAATATAGCAATCTGTTGTAAAAATGCTGTAAGGATCATTTCATATGCTCTACCCAAACGCATTTCGAGTTGAATGCGGTGACTGCCGGCGCATGTAGTCCACGTGGCTGGCCATGTTTAGGCAATTGAGAAGCGCCTCGTCTGACATTTCTTTAGCTCTTGAGTGTCTCCACCCGATTTGGGTGTTACAAAGGCGTCTCTGAAGAATGCTCTCAAATACCACAAGCCACCCAGACACGATTTCTTTGATGTCTGCGTCCGCTTAGCCATGACGATTGTGATTGGACTGTGAGCTGTGCCAATCACATGACGCGTGCTTATTGGAAGGCACTCATTCGTTGGCTACCCCACACTCGAGGAAATGACGCACAGCACAGGCTCCGGTGTGGACAGGTTTGTATGTGAGCAGTGGCGTGAACAGTGGTGACAGCTCCATAGTGATGTGTGGACAGCACAACTGCAGTGCCGTAGAAGCGCCAATACATCGACTCCTAACTGACAGTATATTGACGCACGTAAGACCTAATCAGCAAGTTAGAAACGTTCTCTTCAGTACCTATTGTCCTTCTCATCGCCCTTACCATCAGGAAAATAGTTTTGCAAAACTACATAAGACACAGCAAGTGTTACCCTTCGACACAAATTATTGATTCTAATATCAGTGGGGTAATTCCTAACAGAATTAGTGCTTTGTAGCTGAGACAACAACGCCAATCAATGTGCCACCTATGGCGGCACAATGAGGTGGCAGTCCTGTCTCCGATTTCCTCAATCATAGCTAATATGACGTCAAATGCGAATGCCACTAACTTAAAATTGCAGATCGACGAGTGGTCCACATTTTTTGTGAGGAGGATTCTGCTTTTCCTCTGCTTCTAAACTTGCAATGTTTTCCTACAGTTGAGATTTGGCATTAAGTGGAGCGCGCCTTTCAGTCCCTTCTCTTTGTATCCAAAATGTCCTTCGCTGTGCCAATCTTCAACTAATCCTGTGTAAAGTTGACAGGCAAGTAAATAGGTGAATGAACAAGTAAGCGAATGTGGTTGGACGCAAAACAAGTTAGCTTCAAGTGGCCATCAACTCGCAGAGTAAATCCAAATTTGGATGAAGCATGCACCACCATACACTGACGTGTTATTAACCTCACTGAGATCGGTTGTGCAAACCCTCGCACAGGAGCCCACTCAGCAAAATTAGGACTGATCGGGGTTAAAATAGGCCCAGAGAGGCAAAGCCTGGGTCTCGAGAACCTCCCAAACAACACTCAATTGAATGGACATGAGTTATTGACTACGCACTAATGATTGCTTGCCCTCATGACTGAAATCAAAAGCTCCGCCTCGACCTTCGGGGGGAGGCTTCAGTATATTCGATCGCCCAAAGATATGGTAAAATTCTGTCATCTATCTTTAATAGGCTGACACCAAAACTATTTAATCACGCTACCTTTAACATACTACACACTATAGGTAAAGTTAGTCGGGCTCTACTTATTCCCTCATAAGTAGACTGACGAAAACGGGTGCAAGTCAAATTACCAGTCGGTCTGCAGTTTTAACTTTGATCGCACAATCTTGGCATTGCACCACCCACTAATTTATTGCTATTTGCTCGTAAGACAACACGTTAAAAGTGACAGTTAATTTGATGCGAAGAAGATATTTGAATTCGTGCTTAAAGTACTTAATTGAAGTTAGATGAACAAATATGATTTCATGGTGTGAATGTGAATGTCTTACAGGATACTCTTCTGCATTTCATGCTTTAAAAGGCAAAGTGCAAATATAACAGAATTTCCAAGTGGCTGGTTAACTGTCGAGAACAGAATGTCTGCAAGTGGTAGTAACTTGGCGACTGGAGTGGATTAGAGGATTAAACGCAAATTTGGATATGATTCTGGAGTTTTCGGTTAAGTTGCATGTCCACATGATTTGTTCAGATAAAATTAAATATTTTAAATTTAAAGACCATTAATAAATGCGATCGGCTCAGCTGGAATTTTGCAGCATGCTAAAGTGACAAGAAGCGAAGGCAATGAAAGCGCAACTGGGAATACCGTGGTGACATTAACACGCATATAAGCAATTGTGCATACGTGCGTGACCTGTTTCGAGTACTAAAGCCCTACGCACGTGTCGCAAGTCAGTCTATTCCGGATCCTTAGATTTACGGGTTGTCCTCTTGCATCACGTGGCTACACTGTGACTCGCCACATTCCTGCCAGTGCGTGTGGGTTTGTTCTTCCCAATCAATCAACTGTATAATCCGCAATTTCTATCTTGTTCATTGCTTCCCAATTTATATCTCACCATAGTGTAGCTGTCAGGAATCTTCATAGTCTTTGAGTCAGTCTGTACTGTGACGTCTAGCAAAGGTGGACACATCCAGAAGACGTCAATTTGGGAACAGAGCAGAGGGCGCGATGCATTTTATCTAACGAATTTTGGTGTGCACATCCACCGAAGTGGCCAGAGCAGACCGTGGTGCGATCAGATTACTCTGCCCTCTGGAAGAGCTCTCTCCTTGGCCTACATCCTCTCCGAATCTTCTCTATTTAATCAGCTGTTTTGCTTTTGACTTTGGAGGCAAATGAGCATCAAGTTTGAACAGTCGGACATTCTCGAATAGTTAGATTATTTATCAATTCTGAAGCTTAAAAGGTCCATGAAAATCAAATGTGCAAAATCGAGATGCCGAATGTCCCGTTTAAGTTATGCATACCCTACTTGTTACTCAAGGAATTCTGAGCGTCAAGCGACTGCGGCTTATCACAAGCACACTCACTCTATTCCTTTAAAAGTTATAAGCCAGAGTAAAATGTATCTAACATATTAATAGACAGTCTAATTGCTTAGTTTGGAATTCAAATGCCTAAGATTTTGTCAGATTAATGGCATCTTTCAGTTGATATCGTGCGACGGAAATGCGGTAATTGCTGCGATTTCTGGAACTTCGCTTAAAATTTTGGATTTGACTAAACCAAATCAGGAAATGTCAAAATAGAGGATCAAAGGGCTCCAAGAGGACTTAGTTTTGGCACCCTCTTAGCGTTATCTTTGATTAGAACCCCTAAGAGACAGTAAGCAGACCCTGTGCTTTAACCTGAAATTGTTGGAAAAGTTAAGGTGAAATCTATACACAAGCAAAGTTTCCAATATGTTGACTGCAAATAGGTTGCCTTATAGTAAGGTGGAGAGAACCAGCTCAAATGTCGGTTGAGGATGCTTGGTCGTTCCATTCAGCGAGGCAGTAAATGCAACACTGACTGATGGTCATCACTGTAATACTTTGATTATGCTTTCTGCACTTCGATGTAAATTTGTGGATACTGAAGCCTCCGTCTATACTTTGGCTGGGTGGCATGGCTAACGAAACATACCAGTAGCCTTCCTTAGTATCTCACACTTAAGAGAAGACATTAGCGTGATTTGCACGCCTCTTTAGCACCATGAAGGCGAGACAAACAGTCCTCAACGGAACTTTGAATCGCCAAATAGTGTTTGTAGAATGGAAGTTCAGTAAATATTATGAGCGCGGTATTTAGAATTGACCACAGTAAGGCAAAAAATTCCGTTCTCTCTGGTTAAATTGGACCAAAGAAGAGGGCATCACTTCGCCATTCATCTACACTCATTCAACAATGTAGACAACAGCTTTTTTTACTACTAGATATTAAAGTAGAACGAAATCTGCATGCATTCTATTGTTCTGAAGTCAGCATTTGTGCTAGTATCAATTAAAAATAAAGGCATCGACTGTGGTACATAAGTATGTATCGGAAAGGCGAAGGCACTCTTCAGCTGATAATTGTTGAACATTGCGCTAAAGCTGTCCCGCTTAGCTTTCCCTAATTATTGGTTCGATACTTGACTAATGTGCATTTAGTTGGGGCCTCTCGGGTAGACTTGACCTAAAATGCATTTTGCTTTCACAGATGCTCTTCGTCTTCTACCAATCAGTCAACAGCTGAATGGTTAAAGGAAGAGAAACAGCTTTGCTTTCTAGAGTTGGTAGGTGCAGCGTCGTCTGGGACCCTAATCGCTAGCTCAAATCTAAATGGTCTGTTTTGAAGGACGATTCAGCGATATTATACCCATGTCTTCATAAAATTCGTTCTAAAGGCTCGCATTTGCATAACAACTGCGACCGATACCGCAGCTACTTCCAAGGATTTCCTATTCATTCACCACCGTTTGCACATGGAGGCTACGAATTCCAGTGAACATTTGATTCATCCTCTCGCTCCACAACTAGGCGACCGCAAGGACAATTCACCCTTGAAAATTGTCAACTAATTCATTTTTGGCACCACAGAAGCTACTTTAGGCACCTGTTACCTCTTTTTTCCGGGTGCGATCTTCACATAGCATGGTCATTATTTAATTATTTATTTATTCTGACGTGTTTTTTTGCAAAAGACGTAGGATTTGAGGCAAAGGATTCCAGCTACGACAATTAATTTTCCTAAATAGAGCCAACAACAAGCTGCCCGTGCCATAAAATGCTCAAGATGAAACAACAACGCAGAAGAGGAACTACACTTCCTTTGCCCAAAAGCTTACTGGAATGTAAGTCATGTACTGCTTCAAGGCCTTACTGATTTCACATTGACTAAGTTAGTGCAATAATGTCAAGCGCACTTGAGGCACTTGACAATTATTCGAATAAATTATTTTGCAACACAATGCCGTTTGCCTGAATTCCGGCTCCTGCTGCGGGCAATTTGTTGGTCGGTTTGCCACCTCTGGGCAAATTGGCCTCTAGGCCATGCTAGCACTCTCAATCTCCATTCTGTTCTGTTTTCCACCCATGTATTAGGTCTCGAGGAGCTCTAATTTTGTTAGTTGATTGCATTAGTTAAAACATGCTAAAACCTTGATCACGAATCCCATTTGTAATAATTATCATGTAAGCTGCAATTCTGTTGGTGATGGAGTAAAGAAGATACGATTTCGTTTATTGATAAACAATACGCTAAGGCAAAGCCAATAAACTCCGAAAGAACACAAATTGGCAAATAGAAGAAGAAATTAAGCGGGAGATTGCACCAACTCTGAAGAATGCCTTAAAAACGGAGGCGTGTATAAGGAAGGAGATGGCGTTAAAATCTCCTCAACTGATGTGCCTCGCTCGCTGCAACGCAGCAAATTATAAGCCCAGTGAAGTGGTGGTAAGCAATACGCAGGGTGCGCTGCATCGTTCCGAGACTTCTCTGAAGACAAAAGAGGGCGTTCCAGTAGAACTGCTTACATATTTTAATAAACAAAGGAAATGCAGCTGTTGGCGAACAAGTGTTAACTTCAACTGTAAGAGCCCTCTAGGTATCACGGCACGTTCTGTGATGGCAGATAATTTGCCCTCCTCAGTCGCCTTCGTGAGGCGACCCATGCAGCGCCACACTTGATCCTGCCGCATGCTGCCCATGGGATTGGATGGGACAGACTTGCCACGCACCATCAACATGGTTGTCTTCAGCTTACCACACAAATTAAGTGATTCTGTCAGGCATTGGTCCCCAGCATGCTTCATGTACTCATTCCATTAGGCATTAGGATGCTATTCTTGGGCCAATATCATATTGTTGATACTTTATGCTCTTTTTGGAGCAGAAATGTAAGTGTTCCTTGATCGATTCGCAGCTTCACTGGCTGTTTCTGCCACCATTTGTAGGCGACTGCCAAGTCGTTACGTCGACCCGGTGGGCTCTACATTGCCAATGACGGGAAGTGAATTCTGGTTCAAGGTGACACCAAATTTTTCACCAGATTAGCAACCTAGTCAACATTCGTAGAAACAGTTGTCCAAAAGCATAAATGCGTGGGCATTTTGCGTCTAATCTGCCCCCACATCAGTGCCACCAAGCAGTTCGTCTGGGTCCCATTAAGCCTCTTGCGACGTGCGGTCAATGACTTCCAGCTAGACGCTTTGTTTTAGCAGCCTCATTATGTCACTTCTAGTTTACTGAAGTTAGGCTTTGCTGCAAGTACCAGCAGTCTTCACTGCAGGTAAAAGAGAGCAAGGTGATTGGCTGAAGGCCAACATCACTTTCACCCTTCATCTGACTGACAATCTTCGCCGATTGTACAACCGTGCCAGCTGACCTCCTCGTGTTATGATGGGGCCCAGTAGTGAAGTTAGTGAGTCAGGCCGGTTTGCTTGGCACTAATGCAAAGCGGAAACAAACCGATCAGTAGAGGAAAAGCTGCCTCATAGAGAACGAGGACGACTATGAATGGATGGGTCGGCACCACGTTAACGAGAGAGAGCACAACTTGTGATAGATGAGGGTTCAGGGGGATATTGAGTTTAACCGACTAATCAAAATACTGCAGCAAAATATCTAGATCTAAGGCCCCTAAAATAGGGAGGAAACCTTGCTTTTTCCACCAATAGCTCAACGTAGTGGTAAAGCACAATCTTCGTGCTTGCTTAAAACATATAGCATAACACTCCAGGTGAGGTCCTAGGCCAGTAGTTTGGTTCTTAAGATGCTCATCTAGTATGTTTGCATCACCATTTGCTCGATAACGGCAACAAATGAGCATCACTCAGTGAATCCTGACACAATGCTGCTACTGAATAAGGAACGTGAGTAGTAGACGTTGCTGCACTAACGTATCTTAACTAGTTTATGCATAAGTGAAAATCGGCGTCAGACGCATTAGAGTGCTAAGTGGATGAGAGGCAGAGCTGTGCTACTTAAATCTCCCATTAGAAGCACCCAAGATGGTGATGGCCAGTATTTTATCAACCCTCTGTGAAGGCCATCATTGCTCACTCCTTCTCTTCTGAAGTATCATGGTTCGTTGGTCTCCTGGTGATTCCTTCCTTCTGCCATGTCATATTTCTTCGCCAATACCCTTAGCAAATTATTCGCCCTAATGACAAGATAAAATCGTGCATCGACATCAGATAAGTAAGTCTAACTGGACGAGACAAGTGTTAGCACAATGTCATGCATTCTACGCATCAAAGTGGTATCGGTGGTATTGGTAGCGAAAATTCAATGCCTCAGCAATGCAACGAAGTTGTAGAAGCCAATTTTGAGGTGTTGCAGGGTTGATTGCAAACGAGTGAAACCGAGCCTAAGAAGAGATACGCCTGCAGTTGCTAAAATCGTCCAATTCGTTACTACGGCACTACCCAACTGCTACACTAACGTGCGGTAGCAGTTCCCAATTACACCTTAAATTCAGACCTGGCGATGATATCACTTAGTTTCATGTGTCTGTCGAATCCCTTCATACACGCACCCACCGCAAACAAGCGGCGTGGTTAGCTTTAACGACACTGCATTGCTCATATTAGTACAAGGCCTTAGTCCCTTCTCTCAACCACTGCCCGTCTCTCTGCCATCCAACACAACCGCCTTCTCTCCCGACCCATCCTATCAATTATATATGAATGTCAAAAACTATACCATTGAGTTTTCAAGTCACTTCCAATTTAACCCTGTTGCAATCCAACCTGCCGTCATTTAGTGTAGGCCCTTACTGGGCCTTTGATTGCAATGAAAGTCATTATCATTTTTCGTTATTCTTAAACCAAACTGCCGGTGTGGAAGAAATTAGGTCTTTCTTCACTAAGCTATGAAGGAATTATAAGTTCCACACATTAACTTTAGTAAGCTTGACTCGTGCAAACTCAGGAAATCAGCCACAGAAGTAGCGGCAAATTGGTAAAAGACAAAAACTAGTAAGCAAAAGCTAAGCTGATTGCAAAGAGGCAGGGAGACTACAGACGCGTCGCATTGCATTTTTGAGGAAGTACGGAGCAAACCACGGAAAATGAAAGGCATCGCAAAGTCTAGGTACCGTTCGTCACCTACGCAGCACACGCAACGCCCAATGACACCGGCGTGATGCATGGGCTTAAAAGACTCTGATTGTTGGCCTTGATGTAGAGCAAATGCCTTTAGTTACTGATGTCTCTTCAAATATTGTTCCTTAAGCATAATTCAGTCTAGCGGTCTTCGTCGGTCTACATTTGAGCATAAGACAGTCACGTACTCAATCGAAATCTCTTGGCATACGCGACAAGCGCAGTCTATTACGCAGCCAGTGTCGACACCATGATGGAGAACAAATGAACTCGCTCAGTCAAAATTACAAGCAGTGAAATAAAAAATCAAGCTACCTACTTATATTTAGGCTTAGCGAGATCAGAATGGATGACGTGACGTTGTTTAAACAAAACGTGTGCGCAGAGGTCCGAATTAAAGTTTAGAAAATATTGACTGTAAATGCGCATCTGTGTGCATGAAACACAGAGGATGGTGCAGGCAGGATGGACAACAACCTTCGTGGCCGACAACCAAAACAGGCTCGAATTGTGGACAACAATTTGTTGGGTGGACCAAATAAACTTGATTAGTGAAGAATGTAGCTGGCACAAAGAAATTACTGAGCTATTTTCTTTGCTTCAAGTTTAGCGAGGTTAAAATATATGCCATGCCTTTTTGATCAAAATCGTGCGCAAAGCTTCAAATTGGAGGTTGGAAGGAAATGACATTAAATGCGCATACACATGCACGAAATACAGACGTATTTTTCACATTGTGGTTAAGAAGCCCCGTGACGTTATAACTAACTCCCTCAACCTGTGAATCGCGCATGACATTAAGAAGATACATGAACTTTGTAAGGGTCCGCTCAACGAACTACAAAGCCAGCTGCACCTCGTATCCTGTCATTTGGCCAAATAATTCATGACTAGTCGATCTTTCACATCCATACACTCTTTGCTTCGGAAAGTTTCAATGCATATCTTAAACCCTATGCAAACCTGAAAAAGTTCTTACAGGCTTCATTCTGACTGCATCCAGCTAGAAAATACCTATCTAAGCTTCTTTGCACTTCGTCTCGAGATCCGGCTGCTTCTGCGCTACTGGGATTAGGCTCAGCGGAGGGGCATGAGATGGTGGTGTAAGGGACACACTGGCCTCGGGCGTAACTCTGTCCGTCAAATCCCTTCATACACACACTCACTGCAAACAAACGGCATTGTTGTCTTCAGCAACACTGTATTGCTCACATTAGTACAAGTGGCAGTGCGACTGTGAAGGTGTCTGGATATGTTAATGATGAGTTGACTTGTTCGTAGTGAGAATGCCTTTGTCCCTCCTCTCGACTACTGCCCGCCCCTCTGTCGTCCAACGCATCCACCAACATGCAATCACCCATAGTACCACCAGCACCGCATGTCAAGTGCGTTGATGAATTTTGTTGGCAAAGTGCGACAACAAACCGAAGTGCGAGGACTTCGAAAATGGCAGTAGAAGTAGAGATCGAAGGCAGCTGAAGAGAAGTCATAGGACACTTTCATCTAGTCTATTATGGACGACTGACCCCTCCGATCAATCATATTTGAATGTCAAGAACATTATCATTGAGTTCTCAAATCATTTTCACCTTTAACTATACTGCGATTCAACGTGCCGTTGTTTGGGGACAAGCTCCAACTGACTCCTATAAAGATACAAATGATTGTCGTTTTTTGTTATCCTCAAGTAGGAAACGTCAGTGTCGTGGAAATCAGGTCTTTCATCACCTAATGGCAAAAAAACTATAAGCTCAACGCACCAACTTCAGTAAGCTTGACATGTACGAACACAGGAAATCAGCCACAGAGGTAGCGATAGATTGGTTAAAAACAAAAACCAGCAAGCAAATACTACCTACTTAGTGCTAATTTCAGCGAGGTTAAATGGATGACGTGACTTCATTTCAACAAAAGCGCGCGCATAGCTTCAATTAGGAGGTTAGAAGGGAGTGACTTTAAATGCTTGTGCATGTGCACGAAAGACAGAGAATGGTGCAAGTAGGACGGACAACACTGGTAAAGGGTGAGATCCGCAGCAATAACAAGCAACAAGAAGCAGCCACCCAACCAAAAGTAGTGACTATAGATGATAGAAAATTAAGCACCAGTGAGAATCACACTTCAAGCTGTGGCTACTGACAACAACGTATGTTAATGTTGACCCGCTTTCTAAAGCGATGCAAAGGCACACACTTTGTAATATGCATTAGTTTGGCCAACATCTTATAGGTGTGTATGCATACCTGTCCATGATTATATTCGCCTACGTCCTGTGTTGTATCAGCAACACCTGCTTCCCATCGATTCTCTAATCACCTCACAAGGTAATTTAATATTTTAATGCTTTATGCTCCAAAAATGACTTTTGAAATTCGACAGGTTTTCCACTAATGATTAATATGTCGACATAATATCATTATAAATTGCAGAGTGTGCATTTAAAGATTGCACACGTCCTTCCAAACAGATCTAAGTATCACCTGAGAATCTTAGTTGGTCATTAAGCTTTGCTGATTGGCTAGATGAGAGATGTGATTAGAACCGGATTAGGCTTCATTTGGACAGTTTCCATCAGATTTTGTGTGGTGATGTCTGAGGTGGGTCCGGTTAACTTTACATCCGTTTCTTGTCATTACTAAGTCCCTTTCATATCCATTTCGTCTCTGAAGGTTGCTGGACTTACTATGAGGAGTACCGTTTTAGGAGGAATCAACGAACGAACGACTTGATCAAAATCTTAGTATTCACCACAGCGCAAAGGACATGAAATGGGTGGACGCATACCTCTGCAGGATGCTCTTCTTAACAAACCCCGAGGTCTGCCCCCAATATTTTGATTACGCAAGAAAGTATTACAATAACGCAGAGGAGTTATTTCGTGCCTCGCGTCGAGTGTGTTTCCTGCTGATGCACAAACTTTAATTAGCTGTTTGATCACCACGCCATGGCGTTGCAAAAGAATGTCACCATACGGAATGAAACGCTACAAATGCAATTTGCCAGTACTGCGCTCTGCTTCCTCCACTCGTCTCTGCTTGGACGTGTCTGCGGATGTTCCCAACTTTTCAAACCAGTGGAATCCATTTTTTAGGACAGCAGGTGGCACCGTACAAGACATGAGTAAATGGTCTGAAGAGGGTAGAGAAGGAAGAGAAGGGATGCAGCTGAGCGATTATGACTGCGTCATTTTATATCTTGATTACCCGGATTTTGAACATCAGGACTGTGGACATCTGAGTGCCGTAGCCGGTGCCTTCACGTCCAAACAAACGATTGTAGTGACAGGCTCGATGTGGCAACCGTTAGATCTCTACCCAAACTTGGACTGCATGCAAAAGATGTTTGAGGCCGTAAATGGCTTATACTTTCGCCCTTTGTACGAGTTATCTGATAGTTATCGCATTTGGTGCAACAGGTTGCGAAACGATTGGACGATCAATTTAGTGGAGATGGTACAGTGGGCCTGTCTGCATGTCATATGGAGAAGGAGTGGAGCTTCACGCGCTCATGCACTTCATGATTAGCCCGTCTATGACGACATATGGTATAATGTTGAAAAGCTTTCATAATTAACAATATGCAATAATACTTGAGAAGCCTACTCATTTTATGGATGCAGTGGGTGGGTTGGGAAAAAAGTAAAAGTGATTTGGAATCACGAGGCTATGGAAAATACATTAGCTCGCGTTTTGTCGACTATAATGATGCGTCTTTCTCAACATTTAATCACTGAGTGCGAGAATAAGATTTTCTAGGTACTAATAATTTTGAAATGCATATTTGATACAGCAGAGGCTGTTCGCTGACATTATATGGCTTAAGTAGTCGGTCAGATAGAATGCTTGTTTAGGCGACTAGACACTCCTGACTTCGTTTGCTTTTCTGCGGACCGCATAGCTACACGCGTGGCTTCTGGAGGCGTGCACTCGCAGACACCGAGACCCACTTTTTCTGCCTCAGTCCAGGCTGCTCACCTCCCAACATCAAATTCGAATTGTGAATTGACTCACCGCTTTACACTGGTCAATAAACATGCTGAGTTCACGTTAAAGACTGTGAAATGTAGTTTCTAAAGTTGGACAACGTTGATTTTGCCTCCTAGTGACTAACTTACGCTCTCTAAATGTTTTGCAAATGTGAGGGCATCAACTTAGATTCGGCGAGCGTTACGAGTTATGATCCGGAGTTGCAATCATCATTAGACTTCAAATCAGGACCAAAGCTAACCCCAAATCATGTGTGTCAGCAAGATGCGAAAGATGGTGCGTAGGTTACCGAACATTTGAAATTAGGACTCTCACTATTTCACTCCTTTAAATCATCTGTGTCTAAAACCAACTGATTAAAAATATAGCCTACTTGATTTAGTCTCTTGTGCTCTGCACTTCCTTCTAGAATCACTAAAAGCACGGGCGAGGTAGGTTTAATTACCATAAAGCTGGTATCTCAGCGCAAAACGGGGTGGCACACAACATTTTCAGGAACCTGATAAGCCTGCGTGAGTAAGTATGCCAGTTGCTTTTGCTTGAGGCGTTCAATATTTTAGCTTGCACCTGGCTTAGCTGCCCATGTAAGTGTTGCATACTCCATTTGGAAATTATTTTAGAGTCCATGCACCAACTTGCCATTCTAATATCACGTCATCAGGAGAGCATGTACATCGGTGGTTTAGGTGAGAGTTAAGATCGCGATAGTCGACCACTTCATTGTGCTATCATATTCACTACGTATAATTATCAGTAAGATGCGGCGCAAGTTGACAGTGCCTGGTTTATCAGCATTTACGGTCACATTTGATGGCCAGCTAGTCAGATTTAAATGAGCAGTCCGATAAATGGTTAAATGACTGACTAGCAGGACCATGCACCGAAACAGCTAAACTCCTGGCTGAGCATCAGCTCTCATGGGTTCATTCATTCGCATAGTGAGGTGTCAGAAACAGTGCTGTCGTTTCTACGTTCTCTGAAGATACATACGCATTGCCAACACCACCAAGAATTCGGATTTTGAAACGCAATTATTTGGTTGAACCGAACCATGGGCAAGTTTGGGAACTGGGCATGCATTATCAGCCTCCCAAGCAGTGGTGGTGTACGTTCGTTTTGTCACAAAAAGGAGATTTGCAATGTTGAACTTGATTGATGGGGGACACCATTTTGGCAAAATGGCCCACACTTCTCGGAAGTCATGTATCGGTGACTACGGAATTATCTGGAGGACAGGGAGCATCTCGTAAGTGAGTGACTCGCATTGTATGCTGTTAAGTGAGTGCGATCGATAACCTAATACGTCTACTAACGGCGTGGGTATGCATGACAGCGGTAAAGCCTACGTGGATAGCATGAATGCACAACCCTTCCACAACCATTACCTTTCAATACTAGTTGTGCCTCACGTCACGAACACGTGACACAATTTTCGACCAATTCGCTACATGAGACTTTGCTGCATTCATTCGTTCATTGCAGATGGTGCAAAAATCGTCGGCGTTTGCTGTTCCTGCAGTCAGACCTTCGTCTAGACAGTTTAATTCTTCTCGCGAAGGAGGTGGTATGCGTCTAGGTGGATGTGAGATGAGTTACGGTTGTATAACTGACTCTATGGATAAAATCAAGCATTAACTTTAGTTCCATTGTAGTGCGGAGCGCAAACATTTCGAATTGGTTGATGCTGCAATAGTAAAGAGTTAGAGCCTGTGTGATTAAGCGGGGTAGCTAGACTTGGACCGATCAAACAAGCAGAAGAGTGGGATGAGACCTGGATTTTCACTGACATTAGTAGAGGTTCTATTTACTTCCCTCTCTTCGGCCTTCCCTCTTTCTCACATCTACTCATCGTGCCATCTCCTTTCTCTCTTTCTGCCCTCCCTTAACTTGCTCCTTTACTGATTCCGTCACCTGTGCATGCTTAATGGGAAGAAATCGCCCTCTCACGTGTTGAGTGTGCTTACCTCTCTCAAAAATGGCTAGGCGCGTTTGTGCATGCGAGTGTAGTTACAAGCAATGGAATGAGGTAAGGATGGGAAACATTGGCTGCACGTGAGGTAGAGATGAGGAAAGCATGTAATCGGAAGCTCTACTCGCGTGTGAAAGTAGTCGCCTATGCGCCAATAATTAGGGAGA
Source organism: Taenia hydatigena (assembly GCA_036345935.2). Taxonomy (NCBI): domain Eukaryota; kingdom Metazoa; phylum Platyhelminthes; class Cestoda; order Cyclophyllidea; family Taeniidae; genus Taenia; species Taenia hydatigena. The sequence goes on along the minus strand of JADWOT020001434.1, from coordinate 17,842 downwards.
CAATCATAAACTTCCCAACCATACTCCCTGAGATTCAGGCGTTACCCTTATGTAAGCTTTTGTGGAGTTGCTCACGGGATCTTGTCAATACGAAAATGGCCATATTACAGTAAAGTGCATAATAAAATTTTAGGACTGAAGTCGTCATTTTTTTGCTTGAAATTATTGGGATTAAACGGGTTTATTGAAGCATTGGCACAGAGCTTTTTGGAAAATAAATGCTTCAAGCACTTGAAAGGCATCAATTTGCAAGTTTCCAAATAGCGATTACCGGTTCTGTTAATGGTTCTCGCAGGAAAATTTTTTCGTGTGCGATTTTACGATAGTTTCCGATGCGCTGTTCATTCGTTTCCAGAATGGACTGCGATCGATGTAGTGGGATCAACTGCGCTGATATGTGGCCGTCTTTGAGGGCTTTCGCAATTCGATTTCTGCGCTGATTGAGAGTATTATGATGCGAATGCTCACTAGTGCATGCACTGTCTTGGATCAAGGCAGCTGAATTGCACACACGAATGGAAGCAGTTTCACTTTGCTGCATTTGCGACATTCAAGTGGTTACCTTTGCACGATACCCACGAAATGTAGAGCTCGCTGCGAGGTTAATGACCACTGCCACTTGATCCACACATCTGTCAATTCGTGCGCTAATATCTTCCGCTACTATCTACCTATTTTTACCAGCTATGAGAAAGCATGGAAAAGAGGCATCTTCATGCGATTGCAGGTATTGCGAAGATATAGGAAAGCTTCCATTGGCGTACAGTTATGGGCGTACATCAGACACGAGCTACACTTTCAGTCATGGAAATGCAGATGCAAGGGTGTGCTTTGCACCTTAATCAAGTGCATCTGTGCAGCAGTTGATTCACCTTCCCTACCTCCCAACGAGACCAATTTCAGTTCGAGCAATGGGTGTGGTAGGAATTAGGACGAAGTCAGTAGGTGCTGCAACATATATCTGACCGAGACCACTTTTTCCAGATCAGGCACACCAGCTTTGAATCTGTCCCACATTTGAGATCGTTTATCCTTAATCCCATTTCTGTCTCTCTTATTACCGCTGTCTCTGGCTTCGTTGCCTTCGAGTCTTTTATTACCTTCATTACCGTCAAAAGCGTTTGTCATTTTGGATAGACGATTTCCTGCCAGCGTTAATAGCAACGTCAATATCCACACCGAATCATTAGGGTGTCCAGCAAAGCTTTGATAGCTTAGGGACAATTTAAAGGTACTGCTGTTTCAAAACCTCCTCCTGATGGCAAATTATGCAGCATTTCTCCAGAGTCGACAAGACATATGGCGTCAGCACTAACAATTATTTACTTGAGATGAAGTGTCGGAGATTCTCGAAATGGCTAATGCCGTTAGGGATCCTATTCTGTAGCAGTTGATTCTATTCTAGCTTAAATTCGGATCACTTCGTTTTACCAGAAAACAAATACATGCATGATTAGCAGGGTCTCTCCTTTCACTTTTATGACCAAATAATGACTAACGATCACTTGGAAATCCGCAAAGCGTGTAATGGGATGAAATGGCTGACACCGCCAAGGATTCCGTTTGTTCGCAGTTGTTCCTTTTCTAGCTTAGATTCAGCTCACTTAGGATTCGCCAAGATTTGATTAGGGTGATACGGATTTGTAACTCATGACTGCCACCACAAATGCAATGATAAATGGACGAATTTACTAAAACCCATCACTCCCAAGATTTGGATGCTCCACTTTTCCGCTCTTCTTGTTCTTAACTCCTTCTTTCGTCCATTCATTCGCCTATACATTAGAGAAGTCTTCTAGCTTTCTCTTCCCCATTTACCACCCCTATTTTCCCCTCCTTTATTGTCACACATGCACCAGATAGCAACAACAAGGGAGAAATCAGGGCTGCCAGCCGGGCAGATCCTGCTCACACTTTTCCCTTGACAATGCAGCCTGTGCTGCTCACATCTCTCTTTACCTCCCTATATATTTGCCTTTTTTGCATTTTTCTCTTTGATTGCCTTTTATTTTACAAAATTCTAATCTCAATCTTTAAGTCGCGCCTCTTTTACCTGTGCACTAGACATGTCACTTACCTTCTCTTACACTCTCTGAGTAGTAGTTGTAGGGATCCCTGACTGAGAGCATTATTAATGCGAAACAAAACTAGCACTAGCAGCATATGGGACGTAGGCGAATATGCTCATGGATCCTTCACTCCGACTACCCGAACCTTGAATTAATGCTGGGGGACAAATGCTCAGCTGGTGGTATGAAAGTACTGACTGTGTGGTAGCGGTTCCAACGTGAGTGATGGGCAAGGCACAGCTCGGCTCATTGTGCTACGCACCCACATGCACGATGCAAATCGAATACTGTAACCAGCTGAAATAAGAAGGGTTAGCTGTAAGGTAAACAGAACTTGCAAACATTAGCCCGTTATTTGCGCTTGATTATAATCGCAATCATAGAGCTATCGACCATCATCATTTGCCGTTTGTAATAATGAATGCTTTCTATTTGAGCATGTACGCTTCGCAATATTCCAATTCCTTATTTTAATGTTCGTGTAGTGTCGAACCAAATTCAAGGCATTAGAAAATTTGCACATTTTTATGTTATTTTAACAAAAATTGAGCATATTGCCGCTATGAGCTATTGCCCGCTTAAACCAAGTTAAATGAATAGAATCGGATCACACGAAAACCTGATTAATGTAATTTGAAAAAAAAGGTTAAGCGAACAAGAAAAGGAGAGCACATTAAGCGACTGATGAAGAGAACCTGCAGTTGGCTTAAGATGCCAACACAGGTGTTTTGTGTAACAACGATGTTGGGGTTTGTGCAACACTGTAAATACACTGCTTCCTTTTCTTCCGTCTATATAAAGATGGTGCAATCACGACGTCCGCTTGTTCTCCCTTGTCAAAACATAAGGGTTGCGATATAATCGAAATTCGGAGCTGTGTAATCCCTACACACAATTAATCTACGTGATTGGACAGCCACCCATCACAAATTCAGTCGTTACTCGAGCCATTTTTATTATTACTACTATTATTATCAATATAGGTGAATGAATGGGGAAAGAAAGAGTTGAGAAGAAGAGAAGTATAAAAGAGGAGGAGGAAAACTAGACGTTTACGACGATTAAATGAATAAAAAGGCTGAGAACGAATGCGTTGCGATGAGGGCGAGCGCTTGTCTGTGTCAATGACGTGGGAAGTGGGGAGGCAGAGAGGGATGGAAGGAGAGGAGGAGGGATTGTTGGATGATGGGATAAGGAAAAGGCGGTGATGGATATATGCATGCGTGTATGAGACTTGAAACAACAGTATCTGGGATAGGGCTATGAAGGGGAACAGACGGCAATACGCGAACAAGAAATGAAAGTAGAAAGGTAGATAAATGACTCCCTGTCACTAACAAAGGGTATTGAAATAGAAGGAAACAAGAAGAACAAAAAGAGAGATCTGAATGAAAGTAATTTTATTATATATACCGATTTGGGTGAGAGGCTGGAAGAGAGGTAAGGAAAGGGTGAATAAATACATGTATCACATGTATGCGTTGGTAGGAAAAACGACGATAGGAAAAAATAGTGAAGGAGCATTTGATAAAACTAAATGTATAAATGAAGAAGAGAGTGAGTGTTTGACCTGCCTCTATAAAATATTTTGGTTTTTCATTTTAAAAACGAGATGCATTGAAAGATTTATCTGCGGCATCTCAGTGTGGCGCGGAGTACAACCATAGTAGTGAAAGGTAAGGAGGGGGAGGGAGGAAGGAAGGAACCCTTCCATTTTCTTTTACAAACACTACATACAAATAATAAGAAAAGAAGAATGAAGGAAGGTGCATGAGGAAAGAGAGGAAGTAGTGAAGAAAGAAATAAGGGATAATTATTTTTTTGGACTTCAACCAACTTGCGGTCAGGCTATAAGGGACTCACAAAAATTGTGGTATTGCCTCATCCGCGCCGAATCGGCCATCCTTGCTATTTGTCGAACTGCAATCCAGTCATCCTTTCATCACTCAACCAATGAGTCAAAATTACTCTTGCGGGGTTTGTGTGTGAGTCCTGTGAAACCACAGACTGCGAGCTGTGGGAGATGACGTGTTTTTCCTCAGCAACTTAGTGGCCTGTTAATTCTACTTCGGCTGTCGGCTAGAATCTACTCAGATGTTGAGTTGATTGCCGCCAACTCAAGTGGAAAATTTTTATTTTGCGTGGAATTGTGTTCATTTTGAAAGCAGTAATATATAGCCCTGACATTTGTTGAGCCACATCGTGAAGTCACCTTAAATATTCGCTATTCGTGGCTACCATACCTGATCATTCCGCAGTGCCCTTTATGGTCTAACATCTACCAAATTCAAGGGAAAGCCATATTGAAAATTTGTACTGAGATACTTAGAGGATGGCTGTGAAGGAAAAGCGCGAATTGAAGTGGAAGGCAAAGCATGTGCCTTCATATACTGCAAACGATTGAGAGATTTTAGCCTACTCGCAGGTGAGATGCGGACTGTAAATGTTTGATCGGAATTAGCAGGCCCTTTAAACGTCTTAGAATAGATTCATTTTGCACTGCCTCGCTTCCTGGCTTTAGGTAGTTCGGTCATCATAGTGTTGAATCTGTGTGGTTAAACAAATATTTTGCCATAAGGAGTTTGTCGAGAAGCTTGCTATTTTAACCACATGTCGATTGCATTTACCAGACCTATTCTCTCTGCGTTCCTCAGGTCAGATTAAAATGTACCATTGTTGTTGCTATTTGCTTCACGTTTCGATGCTTAAGTGCACTGACTGCATGAAACGTGTGGTTCTATTGCATACGCACTTAAGAGGATTCTGCTGACTCACTAGATACCCGGTAAGCATTAGTAGAGTAATGCGTCTCCTCCACTCACCACCTCGTTATTGGCTTGGCACTTGGATCGGATTATCCAGGTGAAAGACTGGAAGGCAAACCCAATTGATAGATGCTTGGAAGGCTGGCAGCGAAAGTGGTGTCTAGATAGCACACTCGAGATATCTCGTCCCCTTCACTATGAGTGAGGCCCATGTGTAGCTATTAAATAGCACAGACCATAGTGATTAAAAAGAACTTTACAGCGTAGACTGTCCTTTACCTCCAAGACTCTACGCTTGGCCTCGTGAATAGGCATTTAAAAACTTCCAGGGCAATTGGTACAATAGTACCATAGTAACTTTAATGCCCTAATGACCTAAGCAAAATTAAGTGACAACACGATCATGTACAATCAGTTCGATGCAGTCTATTTCACTGAGAATGCGAGTTAACAGGAGTCATGGCTAGAGTGAGACTCACCTTAATTGATGGATTTTGATTCACTAGATGGAACAAACGGCTATCACTGTCGCTTAGCTCAGTGCAGCTACTCTTAAAATGCATGAACTTCAGGCCTTAAATCAGGACCACCTCAATGACAGCGCGGACGTGACAGAAAGCTGCTACCTGTAGATGCTCAAGTTGCTTGCTCGTAAGAAGTTGTGATATGTTGTTACCAATCTCAGAGAAGTCGGTTGGAGGTGAGGCAGCGACGAAACATGTACGATGGCAATAAGTAATGCGCTAGAGGCAATTTAATGTCTCCACTCGAGACGTCTCGAGATAGATTTATTTTGTACTGCCTTGCTTCCTGACTTTGGGTAGTTCGGTCATCATACCGTTGAACCTGTATATTTAAACAACTATTTAGCCATAAGGAATGTGTCGAGAAGTCTGCTACTTTAACCACATGTCGATTACTTAATGGCAATAAGTAATGCGCTGAAGGCAATTTAATGCCTCCACTCGAGGAGGCAGAAATTAGGCAACTTCCTTAATTACGGTGACGGCTACTGAAATAGGACCGTTTTACACCGATTTGGCTATCTATGTAATTGTACTGTCATCACAGCCATCCAAAGCTCTCGTCACACTATAAAAATACCGTTTTTCATTCTTTGAGGCGATCGTGCAGTTCCTAATTCCTTTTTATTTGCTCATTGGCTACATTTATTCAGGCATCAATGCAGTCGTAACTAACGAAACCCACCCATTAAATCAGCACGCGATTGCCGCTGTTTGCATCATCGTAGGCAGTCTTGTGGTTCTTTGCATGCTGCTGGTCAATTTATCGCCCTTCTCATACCATGTAGTTGAAAGAGTGCAACTCGTCCAACTGATTAAAGGGCAGCATAGAGTAAAGTTGCATTTTAATTAAATAGTAAGTGAATGAGGTACTGACTGGAACGTGAGCAGGCTTGTCCTGATGTGGAATGAGATCAAGCATGGATTCCGGGGCATCGAAGGAAATTTCACTGCAGTGAATAGGTGGAGGCGAGACGAAGAAGGAAGTAAGGAAGGATGGAAATTTGATGCGAAGTTATCTATCGCCAGTTGGGAATGGTGATGCAGACCTTCACCAAATCCTCCACGTCAAGCAAGTTGCACATTCTGAGTCCCAAATCAGGTCGAAGGTCAGTAAATTTGCGTTGTTCCTAAAGTGCAACCAAAGCGCGCCATCGTTAGCAAACCGAAAATGAGACAAAGGAATTTTGGTGGTAGGGATGAATAAATGGGTTTTGGCAATGATATAAAAGAGAAGTAGGTGGGAACTGTGGAGATGACGGGGCTCAAATACCGGTAAATTACCGAAGAATACATACTGTAAGTCGCAATCAAGCACTCACGCTCGTCACACGCAAATGAAATCACAGACTCTGAGTAGAACATAAAAATGTGCTCGGACTAGGTCTTAGGCTAGGACCCCTATGCTTCGCCCTGCTTCGTGACTGCAAACTATTTCTGTCAGCATTTATATGCAAGATAGCTGCACTTGTAATAATTGTTTAGTATTATAGCTGGACCGAATGACAAATATCACTTTCATCAGAGGGCTGTCATGGAATCGAGGATGAGGAAACATCAACCATACTTTGTCTTTTTCCTGACTCTAACAGTGTGCTTATTAAGTGCATATGTGTTTGCTCGATAGAATAGTGTTATTTTACTCATTCCTACGACCCAATTAAACATTTACATAAGATACATTGAACTGTACCGATCCGCTGCATGCTCACTTGTGTGTGTGTGTGGATTCGCTCCTGACATAACAATTGGCTTGACATAAGTTTATCCACAACAATCTTCAACCAAACTCACCAGATGGCATTTGTTAACGTTTCATTGGTAAGCAAGAAATTGTAAAATAGATGAAAATCATCATGCCTAGGTATCTACAACGCCTCACTAATCTACGTGCCAAAAGTAGTGTTGCAATTCATGTTCATTTTGATAATCAGCAGCATGCGCAATGGCATCCATCAACTTATTAAAATTATTTCTCCCCACTAATGTAGACAAAGATTCTCTGCTGATTTACACGTCTGGTGTTAACATCACTTCCTCAGCCAACCACGTTTGTCTGTGCATCACTCCGGATAAAACTGCTACTTCTGATGAGTCTGCAATGTGACGCACGAAAGCCGTGCTCCTCAGTGTCTGGTGCCTCAGCACTCAACCGCGGTGACCCGTACCGTCACAGCAGCCAGCCTCTTGTCAAGCAAACAGCCTCATTTGAGGCACCCCTGCATCGAAAACTCCTGAATGGAAGGGAAATGAACTCAACTCTCTCCTGTGCTTACGTTCTGCGTGGATTTGGATATGGGACGTTGAGTAGTTCTGATCTGCGTAAATCGTTAGGGTATCTCCATGTGTCAAGACTTTGATCTAGATAAGGAAACCTAGGCAAAGAAATAAAAATACCAACAATACGATGCCACTGCTTTGTGCTGTTACGTAGGCGACACGCTAGGTGGGAGATGCGATGAGGAGTAAAACCACGAGCGCAGTCATTAATTGACCTCATGTGTATGCAGCCCAACAAAGAGTGAGGTGGATGAGCACATCAGCTGCTTGTTCAAAATGCCCCTGTTCTACATGTGTAGATTTAGTCTTTGTACGTGGAGTGGTGAGCTTTTACATGCCAAGAAAGATATCGTCAACAGCGTTAGGTTTGTTAATGATTACCGCAGGTTTTAGGAGCTACGATGTAAAGTGCGCAATCTGGGTGCATGAAATATAAAGTGGGAATAAGACATGAAAACATCAAGCCCTTCTACAATAGGAAGACAAACAAGTACCGCATGCAGCAGCTGGTAATTTAAACGGGGTGCGATGGCAATGGTTGGCGGTGGATAAAGCATATAGCATGGCGGGCTTAGTGAACTAGTCTTGGCGTTAAAACAGGGAATCTCAGGATAATGCTCTGGAACTTCATTTATGGCAATATACATAAGCACAGGACAACTGACCATTGGTGGCTCACAGCATCGGTTGAATTCAGAGTAAATCGGCTGGTGTATACCCAAACGTGGTCACTGTCCAACCTATTCTTGGCATCGCCCACTCGTGCAACTGTGCTACACGCATCCTCTCACTCGTGTGCTGCGATAGCACTCAGGCTGCGTTGCGACTAAGCGCATTCGCAGAGACTTCCTCTCAGACAGAGTAGTCTGCTTCGCTGCCTAATGCCAATCAAATCTCTCTCTGTCTAGACGTATCCCATACTATTAAGGGCATTTGGCCTTCACAAAAGTCAAAACTCAATTGCAAAGTGTGGTCATTGCTCATCGAAGTTACAGCTAGAGATGCTATGTTTAGAGCGTGGCTTGAACTGAAAAACTGTAAGCGTGTCTGTCAGTACCTGTGATATTCATTGTTTGGATATTCACATCCCGATTTCTTGTATTTGGATTTGAAATGATTTACTGACAATAGACAGAAGGGAAAATGCCCGACAAGGCATACATGGACTGAGTAGTGCGCCTAATTCGCTTGTAAACGTTTTAAAGATGTTACAGTGATTGTGTAATGGGCAATAAAACTTGTCTATTGAAGGCAAAAAATATTCAAAGCATGATTCTCTTCTTGCATGACCTGGTTGTAGTTGTCACGCGCACAGCAAGTCAGTGGTGAATGAAGTATAAAATCCTATGCGACAATTTAATGCAAGTGTTGCGTGGTGTCATTTTAAGCGTACAAATGTGATATCGACACCCCCAAAATGCCTACTAGTAAATCAGTTCCTTATGCTGGGGTGAAGCAACATTGTAGGAATGCTAATTTTGTTAATATTAGGCATTCCTACTGATTTGATGCAATAGAAATCCGAAATCGAGGCGTCGAATCCGTTTTAATGCAGACGTAGCAAGTGTCAGTACAGAGTAAGGGTTACTGTTCAGTCGATGTGGACTGTGTAAATTTTGAGATGGTGACAACAAACTTTGCTGTCTCCAAATCTTGGCCATGTCTCTAAGACAGAACTACAATCTTTGAAGAAACAGTGATTCCGCACTCGTGTAAGGAGGTGTGCCTCCAAGCGACCATTGCACAGCGGCCACACCGCATGTTGGGCTCAGGAAAGTGCTGCTAACACAATATACAGACCATGACTTTAGCCATTCATTTAATCTCATCTGATTTTTCTGCAGGACATCACAGCTTGACTAATCTTTGTCGTCAAAGAAACTACTTGTGTCACATACACGTGACGCAGTGGAGTGATTGCCCATTTTAAGAGGCAGCAACCGCTAATTTTTAAAATTAATGCAAATTATTAGAAAGAGAACGTCATTGCTTTAGATTATAAAATCGAATGCTTTGAGGCAATGCGTTTGCGGGTATGGATCTCCCCAGACGGATCGATTGTCCTTTCATAGTTTAAAGTAAATTTAGGGATCAAAAATGCAAATAAAGTAAATCACTTAGTAAGCATAAGTGAAAATAACATTGCGAGACTCAGAAACTAAAAGCAGGTGTAAATCAAATAACAACGCAAGTTTGCTGCAGTTATATAGCCGTATGTCTCACTTATCTCAAGAGTTTGGTCTTGACAATGTTGGCTTCCAAAGCCTGTTAAAACGTACTGTTGCTTATAATTTAGTGTAGCTTTTATTTCATTTGATGGTTTTTATGGCTTTTCCTTATCATCTTTTTATTTTTAGCAATCGCGTCGCTGATGCACCTAAGATCGTGGCTGGCGAACATTTTAAATTGGTTGATGTGGGGATAGTAAAGACTTGGAACTCGTGTAGCTAAGTAGGGTAACTAGAATTGGACCCACAAGTTCCACTTTCCGGCCAGAGGGACTTTGCGGGTGACTAATCAAACAATCACAAGAGCGGAATCAGACCTGGCTTCTCGCTGACATTAGCAGGGGCTCTTTCTTCCCTCAATCTATCATCCCTTCTTTCTTGCCTCCAGTCATCATGCCGCCTTCTTTTTTCTGCAGCTCCTTCTCTTAATCCACCTCTTCCTTTCTTAACCTTCAGCTACACGTAGCCTACTATTAGATGCCGCTGTAGGTGGTAACTTGCAAGTCAAATTTTTTGTATCAAAGCAGAGGCCGATAGAACCGCACAATGCGTTGGTGCGAAAGAATTTGCATAATCTTTCCCTCCTCAAAATGGTGTCTACGTTTGAGCAGATGGAAATGTTCTTCACTACTACTCTCAGCCTGCGCATGAGACCCAGATAGAACATACTAAGATGAAATCCACTAAAGTTACCTCTTTCTACTTCCTTCCCCGGACATGCTTTAACCAGACTTACCTCATTGGTGATGGGTCTTACTGAAATAGAAAAAAGGGAATCCAAAACAAAAAGAATGCACAAAACTGTCCTAGTCTACTGTCAATATAAGGCGGATCCAGGCTATCGAGTGCTGTGATTAGCAAGTTAATGCAGTAGGGTGCTTTGATCATGCGAAACTTTATAAGCTTAACTACAATCGATTTCAGTGATCACTTTTTGGTTATAGAAGTGGAGAGCATTCATCCTACACTGGTCGTCCTAATAAGGATTGAGTCGCACTCCTCTGCTGTCTTCATCGCCTTCCAGTTGATAGTTCTTTTTGTTAGTCAGCATCGAAGACAAGGATGAACGGCTACCAGCTGAGTGTTGAATTTGATGTACGGCCCTTTGAGTCCCTATGGTTAAGATTCTAGCGTAGTGACACCCGCCGAACAAAGGTTGGTTTATTTATCAAATTTTGGTGCGTTTGGAAACAGCAAAAATTTTGACTCCCTTTTATGCAATAAATTCCTTTTCCTGTTGGGTTCATTCTGAGGTATCAAGTCCAAATCGCTTTGGACGAAAAGCGCAATGAATTGCATAAATTACATTGTGGGGGCGGGCGCCTTCCTCGCCGCAAGACCACAGCTACGCCAGTGAGGCAGAAGCTTACTGCACGATTAGATCTTGCTGGATAGCACAAATGGAACGTTGACTATCATTTGGGAAACTCTGGCAAGAAATTAAACAGGCCATCCTTGACACAAAAGTTCCACCCTGTATTAAAAGGGAATAAATTACTGAAGCCTAATCTGCCTTGTTAGCGTTCAACGCTTGTACATCTTCTTTGTAAGCTTTGTAGGGATGATGTGGATCGTAGAATGACTAGCGAATGCAATGCTGCACTGTCTTTAAAATCTATTTTGCAGTCAAATCAATTTCGTGGTTCGCCTCCTTTTCGGCCACCTCTACTCATTGCTTTTCAGCAGGACCACAAAGCCAATAGGTGTGAGTTGGCACATAGACGTGTTCGAAATATGCTTGGTTGTGCAATATGCATCAAATGAAGCATATTTCTATTCATCTCGAGCTAGTTTTTCCTGTAAAAGTCTGCATTTACTGACCACATGTTGTCAGAAGAACCTAGCCCTTTAGTAGGTGGTTTTGATTATGCTTTGCGGGGACCCACAAATTTCTATTCCAGTTATTTGTAAATTGCAAATTTGACGTTAAGAGTTGTTTTTTGCTTGGTGATATAGATGCAGAGGCATATTGCATGCCTCCATACCCACAGTAAAAATACAGAGGAGGTGCTTGGCGCGAACAAGAGTGCTTGAGTTACAAATCCACCTTGTAAACCGATCTCGATGTATCGGTGTAGATGTCGGTAAAGTAGTGTGCAGTAGTAAAGAAAGCAGACTTGCCTGAGAAGATAAATATAAAGTGGAACTTTGTGTGCTCTTTGCATCGCCGACTGCAGATGGTGAAACTAAGGGGAGCAATTGCGATCTACCTTCCAACTGCTCCGAGTTGGTCATGTGTTTATGTGGTCAAGATCTTAATGATGGTTTAACCTAATGTCCATTCCGCAAGGCGGAGAAGTGTACACGAAGGATCTTAGTGAGTTTTAAGTCGTTTACGGCTGGCCAGGGGAGACAGACTGGTTGTGAGTTTAGATAACTAAAGGGGTTCGGAGGTGCCAATCTATAGCAAATGATTGTCTGTTATGTATCTGTTCGTTGTGAGGGCAGATCAGTATGTATTCTGAGCAGCTAATATCATTAATGAAATTCGCTCTGTTTTTTTCTAGCAAAAATTTTGTTCAAATAACGCAAGTGTGGATGTTGTTACTTGAAGTGGGCGATTGCTTCTTTTCATCACATGCAGGTGACACGTGTCATTCAATAGGCAAGGACGATCGGTCTTCCTCGCTCGTGCCACAGACGCACTAATCAGGATAAATGCAAGCGAACACAGACGAGATAAGTTTATTGGTATGGCGGTCGTAGAGCAGTTGCTAGGAGGTAAATCTTCACTTTTGAAATTTTAGATCACCTGTTTCGTTGCAGATTGTAGCTCCGCCTTGAAAGCTAGACCAAAAGACGAGACCAGTAGGCACTCAGCTCATCCGTGCCTCAAAGAAACCGGTCAATAACTCCACAGCGTTTGTTTCAGTAAGTTCTCAGTGTTTCGCTTTCTAGTGTCTGTGAAGCTAAGGAGTGGGTACAATTTCATCCTCTACAGTAGCATTCAAACATGTCTACAGATTGTTTATTAATGCCGCATTTGTAAATTGCAACAGACTTCTATTTCAAGGAAGGTCTCATTCGTGCCTACGTCACTAACATCATCAGCAATTCCATCGCAACTATTGGATTTACTTCCTTACCTCCATTTTTGTAGTGTATTCAAAGTGGCCTCTACTTTACAGTCCTGCTTGCTTCGATGCTGGCACATAATGCGCTAAATAAGCCTTAACCATATCTAGTTGTGCGTAGCCCTCTGTCGACTAGAAAGACCGTAATCAAGCCTACGATACTAAAGTTGGCTAACTTGCAAAAGTGGTTGGTGATCAGAACAGATGAGGCACCGTCGAAACAAACTCATACTCTTTCATGGTTCAAACTAGCAGCAACATCACACGTTCAGTCGACACTTTTGCTACCTCTTGGATGCCAGGTCCTCCAAATGTTGCGTCAAGCAAGCAAATAAGGTGCAAGATAAGGCGTTCACTTTGTGACGGTATGCCTTCAAAACCAAATTATGTATCTCGGGATGCAGAGGCAGTCAAAGGCTAGAATGGTTCTGTCAAACGCTTTAAATCTCGGCGGAAGCAAACGTGCTTTGGTAATCCTTAACATAAAAGGCGAATATTAAAATTTTGACTCAAAGAGAATTCTGGCTATTGGAGGAAAGGGATGCGGATGGAATGAAGCAGCGTCAGATGAAAGACCATTTAAACAATACATTTCAAAAGCATAATTCGCCCTTTTGTTTGATCAGCTAACCTTGCTAAAGCGTAAATGCTCTTTGAAAGGCTTAAAGTTGGTAGGGGAATCTATACTATCAGACCTTTCTGCAGACGGACCGGATTGACACACAAGCAGTGGACTAGAAATTGTGAACCGAAATGCAAAATGAAGTAGTTGACAGATTAGATAGCAATTAAGACATTACCAGCAAAACAAAACGCGAAAAATTTTGTGCGACTCGAAGGAACTTCTATTCCTAACAGTACACCTCAAGAGTCAGACGCCGTCCCAGTTTCAGCTTTTGCGGAGCTGCTCCCGATATTTTGTCAATATAAAAATAGCCTCATTGCAGATGGGTGTATGAAAAGAACAAATTTGTAGACTAAAATTGCCATTTTTGTGTTCAAAACATATTGGAATTCAACTCATTTTCTGGAAGCATTAGCACAGAATTATTTTGAATAAAGATGCTTCCAGCTGTTGAAGGGCACCAAGTTGTAGCATTCCAAATAGGGATTATGATTCCTATGATGATCTCGATTGTGCTGATTATTTGTTTCCAGAATAGATTTTGAATAGTGTAGTGGGATCCACCGCGCTGACATGTGGCCAGCTTTGAGGGCTTCCTCAAATCACTTTCGGCACTGGCTCAGTGTCTCATGTTCAGAAACTTTGCCGGCGCATCCACTACCTTGGATAGAGGCAATTGAATTGGACAGACAGCTGGATATGGCTCCAATTTGCTGCATTCGCAGCATTCAAATGGTCGCATTTTATGCGCTCCTTGTATAATTAAGAGCGTCTCCGCGAGATTAATGACCACTGCTACTCGTTTTGCTCGTCTGTCAATTCGTACGCTAATATAAGCTGCACTCATCTACCTGTTTTGCAAGCGATGAGAAAGCATGGGGAGGGGACATCCACATGCGGACAGTCAATTGCAGGCATTGCAAAGATCCAAGAAAGCTCCTACTGACGCACAATTATGGGCTTGCATCAGACACGAGGTACGCGGCTAGTCATTGGATTGCAGATTCAAGGACGTGTTTCGCACTTCGAACCAAGTAATAATATGAGTAAACTAAAATTACACTTGCACAGCAGTTGATTCAACTACCCTATCTCCCGACGAGATAGATTCCAGTTCGAGCAGTGCAAGGTTGGGATTACGACTAAGTCAGGAGAGGCGGGAACGCCATGTGCTGTGATATTAGTCTGATCGAGACTATTTTTTGTAAAATTAGGAGCTTCAGCAGGTTTATCTCATTAATTACATGCTAATAATCTTAAACAAATTTGGATCTGGTTCATCCACCTCGGCTGACTGTAGAGCGCCAGCAATCAACGATGTGTTCTACTCCCTGATAACATTCTGAACTCCGCCACTGCCAACTTCTGCCACTTGGATAACACTAAGCCAACGCTTTATAATTACTAAGCACTAACTCCATTTACTCTACCCGTCTACCCGCGCGCGTTCACCATTCATTCATTGTAAATTATCCACCCCGGAATCGCGCCTCCTTTCGCCTCCCTTTTGTCACTCTCGCCTCGACAGCCACCACCAAAACCAACCTAGCCTAAACCCATCTCTTCCTTTTAAGTCATTATTCCTGACCACTTTTTGATGGGGTCTGCTTCTCTCTCATCCATTTGGTTATAACTCACTGCTCACTCGTACTTCAAACTCACCCCTCAAACACAATTGCGCTTTTACCGATGTAGGAAAGACTGGACTGCAACCATTATGTTGCATGCTTTAACTTAACTCCTCAAAATATTTGAGGCTAATAATTCCTCTTCTTGATTCGTTTTTAAAGTACTGCTTGAGGTGCCCATTCACATTTAGCCGTATCGAAAGTTTTCGTTGTTTGTAGTCTCTAATCTTGTGAAACTTCCTCCTGCACATTACCTCATCGCGTAAGCTTAGCTTTTGTCCTTTTGTGCAAGACAGCCAAAGTGTAACAATAATATGTATCCACCTTTTCTTAGTCAGATCAGGATGCACAAAACCTCATTTGCTGTTTTCGCAATTACAATAGGGTTGCATTAATATTTCGCCTCGTTTCACATTTGTATTCCTAATCCTTTGGTCAAATGAATTAAGCCTACAACTGACCAAGTAATGCGAGTTCAAGGATTGAATGTTCTGCGACATCCATTTATGCAACTACCCAAGCCATTGCAAATCAAACCACCTTAACAATACATCACCTATGATGCAGAAAGTGAATGCATCAGCACTACCTTTCCATCAATGAAGAAGGCAGACGAGAGTGTGGTAGAATGACAGCAGATGAATTGAACTAGTTAGGGTATGAATTATGTGACAATGGTTAACCAATCCCGAGAAAAGTCCTCACAACTTCTTTTCACAGGACCATTGCGTTCTTTACTTACATCTGCAGCTTCCAGACATCAATAAGTTGGCATCGGTCACAACAAAAATAACAATGATGACAAATATGTGTAGGTCATACTCACTTGTTAACAAGTACAAGTAAACCTTCAGGACCTGAGTCCCTCAATGAAGCCCAATGAAGCCGCAACAACCATTTGAATTGCTGCAACGTGATATATTGTATTTACACGATAGCCTGTTGTGTTGGTACACTCGTCATGTGGTCTACAAGACACCAGTCTAGCTTGAGCGTTGAGGACTGTATCATCAGAACCTAAACATAATCAGATATTCAGCTTCCCCCATCACCCAAGGTGATACCACATGTATCCACCAGTCTAGCATAGGTTTCCGTTTCGGTAAGCATCAGTGCATCAATAATTTGTTGCATTCACTAGTAGTGTGTTGGAAGAATCTGGATTTTAGACGAAGAGATCGGCTTACACTCAGTGTATGATTAAGCGCATTTGTGTCGAGTGGCAGCAATTAGCTGTCCTCCTCCCTAACATGCTCACAGTCGCAAACCACCTTCGCCTTTTTACAGCTAGCCATCTGATATGAATTGGGAAGAATTTGCAAGTGTCAGTGTATTTTAGAGGGCTACACAAATAAACGAGTCCAAATCTCACGCTTTTGTAAGTCTCAAAATTCTCGGATATGCTGAAATATTGGTAAGATTACAGATATTATTGCTACAAAGTAAGGGACAATGTGCTTACTTTGCAAAATGTCCTAGTTAAACGTTTAAACGCACGTCACTCGAATCAGCACAATGAGCAAATTTGAGTGAGGTCACTTGCATCATTTCCAGAAATTTGACTCCAAATCCAAAGCAGAAAATTTTTCAGGGAGAGCGTACTTCACAATTTTTAGATGAAGGTAGACATTTTTACTTTGGTGGAGTATGAAGTACACAGAGTGACGCATCCAATTTACACGTTTAATTTAGGTTAGCACGTACGTCATTGAGACTATGCATGCCATTATAAATCGTTCTTCTCTTTCCTCCTCTTCCCCTCTTCCACCTTTACTAAGGGAGAAATTCGGTTGCCTCTAGACACTTATATTTTTATAAGGTAGAGCGAGGTTGTCTCGGGCTCTGAAGTGCAACTCCGTTGGTCTCCGACCAGATTTAAATTGTCCTCCCGCCTCCTGCTCACAGACACAGCTAAAGAACATAAATATTACAATCATATTTGAGTAACTCAGATTCGTTGTATTTAAAATGAGGCATTAGGCTTTGAGTCAATGGTTCTAAGTTTGTATACTTGTCAGTTTTTAAGCCACTCTACGTGCACTACGCCCACCTACACTAACTCAGAGCTTGACACTTCCATCCAAGGGGCTGGTCTACAAGGCGGATTCAAATCCATAATCAGCTCGTTCCAAACGTCTCTCGTGGCTGCACTGTGCTTCAATATCTGCACCATCTAGTAAAAAAAGGAAGTTGATAACGCTAGATGTAAAATAAGCAAAATTACAGGGATGGCAACGGGCAGAACACTCTACAACGTAGAATTGAAACCACTTTTCCAAAAAGCCACGTGTTTTTGCCAAATAACTTTCAGACAATAAGTCAAAGGAAGACCAGTGAATGTAGTATTTTGCAGGCAAAACTATCGTTGACGGAACAAAAATATGCCTCGTTTGATGCTTATTGTACAATCAGGCACATTTCACGCACATCATCTTGTCAACTTAAACCTGTTGCTTTTGTGGCCCTCCTGAAAAGAAATAAGCATAAACGGTTGGAAACGGTTGAATAGACTGCAAAACGGATTTTAAAGGCAGGTCAACATTGCTTTTTTGCTTGTCGTTCTACGATCGACATCACCCATATAAGATTTATAAAAATGAAGCAAAATTTATTCCAACTTGACATAGGGTGAAACCTTTGCGTCAAGAA